>RBNI01005534.1:0-12438 GCA_003990745.1 Jimgerdemannia flammicorona
ATTTCTGCAGTTACCCCTCTAGCCCCTATATATCTACCAGTGATTCCCTCACCAGCAACTGGCTCAGTCTCAGAAATACTAGTCTCAACTATCATACCTTCAGTGTGAGTATACAATCTCCAAGCCACTAAAATTATATGTCATCCTCAGAACTAATTTAGAATCCATATGTGAGACTACAAAACAAGTTACTAAAGAGATCATCTGGTTACACAAAATATGCCTGTAAGTATGAAAACCCACCACTAAGATATAAGAATACCAGAAGAAGTACTACAACCATAAGACTGACTCTGAACCTCTATAACTAGTTTGGTATACTGTACTATTACAAAAGGAAACTGAATGCACCAAAATCAAACCAAGACAAGAAGAACCCTATCTCATCTATCAAAAGGTTCACAAACTGCACTTATCAACTCAAGCCTAAGATACACTGTGACTATACAAGATCTCATTACTTAGCAGAAGTAAAATGCATTTGAACAACTCTGTTTGCTCTATCTGTGTCACCTCTATTAGAGAGTGACGGATACTTCATCTGAACTCAAGAAAGCTGATATCATCAAAACCAATCTCAAGCCATCTACATGATAGATATTACTATTAGAAATTGCCTTAGATTAAAGAAAATATCATTTCCAAGAGGTTCCAACCCTCAGCCATGACATTGGGAGCCCTCACTCTAGACAAGGATGGCCAGTCCTCACAAATGTGCCAGCAGATCAAAAAAAAAGAGAACCAAGACCTGTTATCCTTGTACAACTACTGCCACCAAGGACAGCCTTTAGAAGTAATGATATCTTTGAAACTGATGATATCAGAAGTCAGAAACTACTCAGACTTTGCCAGTGATGATGTCATCAATAGTAATGTCATCAAAGACTAACCAGATAGTATCTAAATCTATAAATAGCTTAGCAGTCATAGTATAGTTAGATTAGCCTTATAAGACATGACTGTGAACTGACTCAGTAGTCAGATGATCTCTTGATATATCAGATCACAGTTATACTATGTGACTGCATTCCGACTCAGCAAGGTACTATGTACTACATCCATATCTAGCATAGTCCAGATAGTCCCTCACTAGTATAAATACCCCCTCCCCCAGACCTCAGAATCTCAGACTTGAACAGACTTGAACAATCTGAACACAACTCCTGAGCACTTTCCTATAATATTCCTTCAAACAAACTACTCCTAGTAAAGCAATATTATGAATAGTGAATAAATCTATTTAATAACCCACAAATCATTCTTAAGTAAATCCACTCTCTATTAGGTCCCACTTCTAACTCTGTTATGAAATTTCCTATTTGGGTATTGTCTGTAGTGATATGCTAATTCAACTAAGCTGGGCTTAGTTTCTTGAACTTCATAAAATACAGAAAATCCTGAACATCCAGAACTACATAGTTCAAAAAAGAACTTTGGTTGAGATGTCAACCCGATCTTGAAATCAATAAGTATAGAGAATGTACTCCATACAAAATTGATCTTGATCTTAAGAAAACAGTCTTCCAGAATATCCATAACTTCCAGAAAACCCTTCCAGAACTACATAATAGTTACCCTAAAAAGTAAACTCTCTTACAACTTGGTAGCAGTGGTTTACAATCCAATTCCACTTCAAGATACTTCCTCACCCTACTACAAAACCCCTCTGAGAATTCCTACAAGTTTGTATAAAGCCCAACCTCTGAACTGGAATTTATTCTGAACTATCTGACAATCTGGAAAGAATCGAACCTGACGTATAAGGACAATTTGACCTCCAAACCTGCAACAAGTGGGACAAACTTCATTTAAAGAAAGAAGTACTCTGATTAAATCAACAAATAGACAAAACCCTATTCACTGAACTCCTTGTTCTACACTCAGTAAGTCAAAATGAAGAAGGTCTTATAGAAGCCTTCTTTACTCTCCTCAATAAGATTTTTGTCAGCTCCACAAATCCAAGTGACCTAGGACAACCAGCAGCAGTCTTTCTAGCCTTAGTTCCTCATGAAGCCCAAGCCTCTGTAGCCAAGTAGCTCAACTCTACCAACTTTCACCATACCAGAACCAAGACTGCATTATACTACTGATTCCAGAACAGCAAGACCTGCCACATTCTTAAAGAAGAAGCAAGAGAAACCCTTTGTCAACAATCTGACCCTAAACCAGAAGCAGGTCCAGCTACAGCCCTACCTGAACTAGAAACCAATACTGAACCAGAACTTGACTTTGAATTAAGTCTATCTGATATCAGATATAACACTGATTCTATCTACTTCGATACTGAGCAAACCTAATTACATGAGGACCAAACCAAGAAGAGGAGGAGTATCTCAGTGAATTCAATCCCGGATACATCACTGAAGGAGACACACCTCTATCAGGACAGAATACACCTATACAGTAACAAACAACTATCTATCAAGCCCTTACTCCAGACCTATAAATATTATTCTAGCAACTAACATAGACTCAAAGAACACTCTCACACTCTGCACCAGTACCTCAAGTAGTATCAGTAACACTACTAACAGCAGTCTAACCACCTCTAATAAATAACATAGCAAACCAATAGATTCTAGACCTCACAGCCCAGATAGCCATAATAGCAGCAACCATTACTACCTTAGCTGAACAGACCTGACATAACAAAAATCTGAGCCTACCTACCTTCAATGGTACTACATAAGAAGTTCAAAGCTTTATTAGTATAGTTGATATCAACTTTGAGACTAATCAATGGACAAATGAGCAAGTTGCTGACCACCTTCTGACAAACAATCAAGACCATACTCTGGAACAATTCTTTGCTACTACTATGGCCTACATTCGCTGAGTTATTATATTCTTCCAAGGACCCATCAAAGAATGGTGGTGAACCCTTCCTGAAAAACCCCTCACATGGGATATCTGACCTGCAGTAGTTACCCAGAATGTAGCAAACAATGCCCTAGGATATGGAGTCTATCCTGCAGTCCCTGGACTCAAACAACTCATAATTACTCAATACCATGTGAAACCATGATTACTTAATCCTGAGTAAAACTCTGCAATGTCAAATTTGATATATATGGCAAGGAGGAATTCAAAACCTTCTATACAAAACTTGAATCACTTCTGAACACTGTTGGCCTAGAATACATTGCCAATGATGAAGTGCAAAATAGTACAAGAGCTGACCACCTATTTGATATACTACCTGAATGGCTTATCAGAAAAATCTGAGAATAAGGATACCCAGTTGGTTGTGATCACCAATAATGGTGCCTGGTAAGAATCAAGACTATGGTCAAGCAAATCCTAACAGCTGGACCTATTCTGCCTCAAAGACAATTCAATAACAAGGAAAAGACTTAGACCAAGAAAGAAGAACCCAAGCATGAAGCATCCCAAGCTCCCTCAATATCTACCTCTTGGACACCCAGAAATCTTGAACCTACCTAGCTGTATACCTTCAAGAAACTCACTGAAGGAGAAAAGAATAAACTTCAAAGAAGTGAAGTATGCTTCTATTGCTTAAAAACAGGACACATGGCAAGTACCTGCCTCAACTGAAAACTCTGAACAGCAACATGAGCAACTGTTACTACTCTGTACTATCTCAATAATCTGACTACCAGAATACTGGACTTTGTCAAATTAAGGTAAACTGCCAAGACCCCAACCAAAGGAAGTCAAAAGGCAGCTGGATATGACCTGTATGCAGCTGAAGAAGCTATAGTTTCCAACCAAGAAGTCAAACAAGTCTACATAGGAATTAGCATCCAAATCTCTGAAAAATATATTAGAAGAATATACTGTCACAGCAGCCTAGCATTAAAAGAACTCTCAGTAAGGAGGAGATATTGATGAAGATTATACAGGTGAAATTATTGTTCTCATCCGAAACTATAGTTAGATACTCTTCAAGATCTCCATAGGACATCTTTCACCAGTACCATTTGGGTGACACAAGACTCAGACAATACTTTTGACAACATCTTCAAGTATTGGTGCTATCAAGATGGCGAGCAATATGCATTCTGGTAAGCGTACTGAGCAGGGGGACCCCAGTGCCTTTGACTGGCAACATGTGGGAGGGGGTTGAGGTGCTGGTCTTGGTATGCCGAGTACTTCGATGAGGGGATGCGGGGCTGGGGGTGGTGGCAGAGGAGGTGCAAGGCCACATAGGGGAGAGAGGATGACCTTTGCAGATAAGTTCAGGATGGGGAAGCAGGTGACTGGACTGGATGACTGGTTGGAGCTGAGGAAGGTGGCTGCTACCTCGAGTGGCAAGGAGGCCTCTACACTGGGGGGACAGCATAGTGGGGCTGGAGGTATAGTGGCTGAGGCAGTGACTGTTGATAGTGGCATGATGGGTAATCTGGAAAAAAATCCAGATGTGACGGCTGATGGGGGACCAGAACAGGGGAGTGGCGTGAGACCAGGGGACCTGGCTGATGGTGTGACGGGCCTCGTGGCAGCCCCATTACTCAAGAAATCTTGATCAGAATTCACTGTCATGCTGTGCTTCCATGGCTTAGCGGTGACAGCAAAGATAGTACTGGGGCTACTGGCTAGTGAGGTGAAAGGTACAGCCTCGGTTAAGTTTTTGAAGAAGCTGGAGGCAGTCGAGGTGGAGTTTGAAGGGGAGGGTTTGCTACTGGAGGCAGTGGAGAAGGGTGTGGTGGTTGGAGGGATTTCAGTGCTAATGGCGAGATGTATGTATTGGGATTCTTGAGTAGTTCATCTGGTAATTGCGGACTTGTCAATGGTGAAGAAGGAGGAGGCAAGGAGGCTGGTCACAGATGTGGTGAAGGAGTACGGTGAGGTGGTCGACATTGGGTTCAGGGTATGAGAGGGGACAGAGCTCAGGACAGGTGATGTGGATGTCCGGTTGAGGCTATTTGGTATGGAGAATACAGGGAAGGCTAGGGACTGGCCAGTGGCATTGAAGTGGGGCCCGGTAGAGTGCAAGGTTTCGAGGGTGAAGGGGTTAGAGGAAGAGGAGGAGGACCTGCTGGAGGTGCTTGAGGACTTAGCTGGAGCTGTGGAGAGGCAGCAAAGGGCTTGGAGGGCTAATGAGGCTAGGATGGTAGTAGAGGTGATCGAGGGCAAGAAGGTGTGAATGGACAAGGTGCTCTGGGAGAAGGCAAAGGAGAGACAGCTGCAGAAGGATTTGTTGGCTAGTTTTGATGTGGGCCATAGGGCAGGGGCTATGGAGGAGGGCACTGGAGCAAGTGCTAGTATCTGGGCAGAGGTGGTGCAGCAAGGGGAGAAGACAAAGGAGAGTGGGGGACAGGGGCCAGAGGAGGCTGGAGTGGACTCGGCAATGGCAGAAGATAATCTGATCCAGTATGGTGTTCCCAAGATGGGAGAGGGGGAGTTGGAGGATGTGTCTGAGGATGGTTGGGATGAGTCTGTGTGAACTGAGGAGAGGAAGGAAGGAGAGGTGGATTTGGAGCAGACAGCAGAGGTAGTTGGAGGGGAGAAGTGGTTTTTGAGGGTACTGCAAAATGTGGCAGCCAAGGAACAGGGCGAGATCGACTTCCAGATGATCAGTGAGGAATTCTGGGGGCAAGTACTGTGAGGGGAGAAGGTCGTGAGGAAGTTGAGAGATGAGATGATGGTAGCTCTTCTGGAGGCAGAGGAGTATGAGGTCACTGAGGCAAGGGAGGCAACGCTCTTGGGTATAGCTAATGAAAGGGCAGCCTATCTGTGGGGGCTGTGGAAGGGACTGGAGAAGTAGCAGGTGGTGTGCGAGGAGCATCGGGTATTGATGGAGATGGTGGATGGTGAGGACTGTGCAGAATTGTTAGTGGCTCTGGATGAACAGCAAAATATGGAAGATGAGATTGTGGCAGAACAGAACCTGGATCTGGCTGGAGAGGAAGTAAGTATGGAATTGTAGATGTGGAGATATCAACATTATCTAATATTTTGTAATGAAGAGTACAACCAACATTTTTTCTTTGAACATCAATGGGCTTAGAGGGACTGGGAGGCAATATATGATTTTTGGATGGCTGAAGAAACAGGAGGCCGATCTCTTCTTACTTCAAGATGTATGGTGTGAGGGGGAGAAAGATGGACTGGAATAGACAAGAGAGTGGGGTAGAGAGGCAGTTTGGCAGGGTAAAGTGGGAATCCTGGTTAGGAAGGAGAAAGGGGACATTGTGGACATTGGACATTGGGGTAGTAGATTAGTGTGGGGGACTTGGCAGAGGCCTGGATGGAACTCAATTGTGGTGGGATCTTGTTACTGCCCAGCTGAGAGGGGGACCCGAGTGGCATGGATTGGAGATCTGCGGGATTCTGGGCTCTTGGTTGGGGCTGGGGTGGATTGTCTGGAGGGTAATTTTAATATGGTATGGGAGAGTAGACTGGACAGAACTGATGGGGGACGGGGTATGGCAGAAAGAAGTGGGGGATTGGAGGACTGGGAAGAGGTGAAAAGACTCAGCTCACTGGTGGACACTATGCAACTTCAGAATGGGGATCGACAGCTATATACTCACTAGATGGGAGACCTTGGTACCAGGATTGATTGGGTTTTGACTGCTGAGTGTTGGGGCAATACAGTTTGGGAGATGATGGAGGTTGAGTGGTGCCCTTGGTCAGATCACTGGGGTATTTGGGGAGGTGGGAGGTTTGGAGGGAGCAGAGAGGGGCCAGGACATTGGCATCTGAACTCTTTGTTGCTGGATGAGATGGACCTGTGGAATGCATGGGTGGTGGAGGTATGTTCCAAGGTTAATGAATGGAGGCTAGCTAGGATGAGGATTGGAGATATGTGGCATAGACTGAAATCCAAACCTCAGAGGTACTGGGGGGATGTGGGGAAGGAGTGGGGTGCTCAGCGGAGGAGACAAGTCTGATGGACATCTAGGAGACTAGAAAGACTTCTTCTGAATTGGGCTGGGCATCTAGAGGAGGAGGAGGTATTGGATTGGAAGGCTAAACAGGCTAAGCTGGAAGTGGCAGAACTGCAGAGTTTGATGAGGAAGGAGGAAGCAGTGCAGGCTCAGGCTATAGCAGCAAGGCTATGATGGCAGGGATTGGAAGAAGGAGAAAAGCCCACAAGGTTTCTGTCCCATCTCCTCCATGTTAGGGGAGCAAGACACCGGTGGGAAGGAGTCCTTACCAATGAGGGAGAGATGGTACTAGGTGTGCAGGAGATCCTTGGCTAGCTGAGCACTCACTGGCATAACCTTTGGAGTGAAGAGGAGGGAGGGGAGGTGGCACAGGACATTGAGAGGCATCTGGAAGAGTGGCACCCAAATTCTGCAGCGGAATTGGGGAAACTTGGCTGACTGGTTTTGGGAGAGGAGATTCTTTGAGTTCTGGCATCAACAACCTTGAGAACAGCACCTGGGGAGGATAGTTTACCGTGGGACTTTTGGAAACGTATGGTGTCTATAGAGGAGGCTCTGGAGGAGATGTCGCTGATGTGTGATGCTGTCATCAGTATCGGGGAGTGGATTGGAGGGCAGCAGTTGGGGCTGGTATCCCTGCTATTCAAGGACAAAGGGTGTAAGAAGGACTGGAAGAATTGGAGGCCAATTATGCCACTGGATATGGACCGCAAGCTGGTCACCAAAATCCTGGTGGCAAGGTTACAGGGCATGGCCCAACAGGTGCTGGGGAAGGAGCAGCGAGGCTTTGTTGGGGGCTGGCTGATCCGAGATGGCACGGCATTGGTTCACAGTGTCATTGGTGGTGCTAGGGCTGCAGGGGTAGATGGCCATTTGGTCTTCCTGGACCAGGAGAAGGCCTATGATTGGGTTTAGAGAGTGTGGCTGGAGAAAGTACTGGAGTACATTGGAGTACCAGTGGGCATGTATCGGTCACTTATTGGACTACTAGAAGGGAGTAGGGCTGTGATTCTGGCAAATGGGCACAGGGGGGCCTCTTTCCCCCTAGGGAGGAGGGTGCCACAGGGGGATCCATTGTCACCCATCCTTTATGCCTTCACCCTGGAGCCATTGTTGGATCTGATCCGGTGTAGAGTTGGTGGATTGAATATCTTGGGCATCAATTGGAAAGTAGGGGCCTTTGCAGATGACATAGTGGTTGGGTTGGGTTCGGTGGCAGATGTGGCTATGCTCAAGGAGATAGTTGAGTGGTATGAGAGGTATAACTCAACTGGCACAAGTGTGAGACAATGGTCCTTGGAGAAGGAGTCATAGGGGGGGATGTTATTGGAACAATTGTCCTGGCTGGAGGAGTAGTATGGTACTTAGGTATCTACTTCTCGGTGTATGGCTCTTTACTTCCCAAGGAGTGGTGGGAGCATAAGCTGGTAGAATGGGGGAAAGTACTGACAAGTTGAGGTGGTAGACAGGTGTTGCTAGCGAGAAGGGTAACTGTTCTGGATGTGTATTGGATGCCGAAACTTTGGTATCTGGGCTACTATTTAGACTTCCCTAAGTGGGTGGTTAAAAGGCTTCTCAAGATGGCCCGCTCTTGGCCTGGGCTAGATGCTGGAGCTAGATTGGTTGAGAGGTACTAGTACTTCCTGTGGATCACGGAGGTCTTGGCCTGATGGACTTTTCCAAGAGGCTACTCTGCTTGAGGGCATGGTGGATGAAGAGGGCCAGTGAGTTGAGAGGAGGAGAATAGGTGCCCCTTATGTAGCATTTGTGGGAGGCGAGGGTGTCACCACGGGGTGGCTCAGGTGATCTACTGTCCTTGGTGGCCTTGGATGGTAGCCAGAGGATGTGGTACAAAGGATTCTGGTGGGGAGTGGTAGATGGAGCCCATCGCATTGGGATCCGTTGGTGAGGTACTGAAGGGGATGAGGACTGGGGTCCAGAGATGTGGAGGTGGGACTGGCTCTTATTGGGATGGAATCTGGTTGAGGACTTCCACTTAGAGGAGGGTATGGAGTGCCTTAGGGGTCTGGGACTGGACCTTGGCTGGAGACCTGGCAAGGGGCTGGGATCGGGGAGGGATGGGACTGGGCAGGTGTCTGGTCTTGGATCAAGGTTGTATCAAGGTGGCTTTCACCAAAACTTTGGGTAGCATGGTGGAGGCTATTGCAGCAAAATGTGATGCTAAACTTTAGGACTAGTCATCTGGTGGATGGCAGGGTCTTTGATTGTGAGGAGTGTCATAACATAGGGCAGGAGGGCAGGGTGGTGCAGACTCCTGAACATTGGTTGGGAGAGTGCGAGAGTATGGAGAATTTTTGGAAGATAGTTGGAAAGAGATTGGGAGTGCCAGTGCCTGACCCTGAGGGGGGTGAGCAGTGGGCGGCACTGCAGTCAAGGTTGGTGGGGGGGGTGGGGAATGAGTGACTGATAGTTGGTTAGGCTGTTGCAATATGGGTTGGGCTCACAGAACACTGGTGGAGCATCTTTGAGGAGGGCCCTCGGAGGCCAGTGAGGCTGAGGGTAGTGAGGTGGGAGGAGCTGATGCTCGAGCTCTTCAAGGTATAGTGGATTGGTTGGGGCCCCAAGGGGGGGAGACATAAGGGATTAGTAAGGAAGATTGTAGAGAAGAGTAGTGGTAGAGTAGTGGTGAAGGTGGACAGGGTATCATTAGTTGGACCTAGAGAGGGGGGGGATCTCTGTGGGATAGGTTGAGGGCATAGGCTGTATCAATATTACTATAGATGTCAGTTAATAAAGGGAGTCCAAGTAACTATAAAAAAAAAAAAAAAAAAAAAAAAAAAAAAAAAAAAAAAAAAGATCTCCATAGGTTTCTGTATTGCCCAGATCCTATTTGAGAAAATTGCATCAACTCTGACAATCAAGGAAGTCTCTGAACTACTACCCACCATTCAAGGATTCAAATGATTTGGCTCATCAACTAAGGCCCCAGCCCAACCTACTATAAATAAAGAAGAATAATTCTACAAGAAAATCAAAGACAGATATATGTATATCAAGTAGCTGATGCCCCTATGGCATTGGAATATACTCTTCCTGAATGATCAATGATTGCTTCTCTTATATCAATAAATTGGCTCAAAGAAGAAATAACAGAAGAAAAGCTCCTACAACTAAAATCACCACTATTGGATCAAACAAACTGCTTACACTCTAAGCTTTTGTCAACAAAGCACCTGTCAAGATTATGATAGACAGTGGTGCCTCAGGCAACTTCATTAATGAAGAAATAGCCAACAGACTCAAGGTCTTCACCTCTCTGATACAACAAACTCAAGCAGTTGCCACAGCTAATGGAATCTCACATATCATTAGTAAGGAAGTCCACAACCTACCCTTCCAAATCGGTGACTATTGAGTACATGTTACCCTTCAGATACATAGTACCACTTCCTAACAATGAAATCATCCTTGGAACCCTATGGTTGAAACAAGGAGACCCCATGATCGATTGGGTAAACCATTCTCTGACCATCAAAAAAGGATGCCACAACTTCAAACTATAAGATGAAAAGGACTGACTCAGCTCTAGTGACCCTGGACCAAAGATCACTTATATCAATAAGCTACAGCTTAAGAAATTGGCTAAGAAATGTCATCTCTTCACTATCTCCATCTGTCCATCTAAAGGGGAACCTGAGAACTCCAAAGAAGACTTTTCCAAAGTTGACAGCTATGTCAGACCACTACTCTAGAAAGTCTGAGACACATTTCTGAACCGAACCACAGAACCACCTGCACCTATCCTTATTAATGACTAAGAAGAGTACAAAGTTGAACAAATCCTCAACAAACATAGCCACAAGAACCATCCAAATGGTACAACAATACTAGAATAAATTAGAAGGCCCTGATGAGGACATCAAAAGCTAAGAAGGAGAGAGTTGTGAGCACACAATCTTCAAGCCACCAAAATTGCATATCATTCTCAAAACTAATTTGGAAACCACATGCGAGACTATAAAACAAGTTACTGAAGAGATCATCTGATTATACAAAATACATCTGCAAGCATGAGAACCCACCACTAAGATACAAGAATACCAGAAGAAGTACTATAACCATAAGACCAACTCTAAACCTCTATAACTAGTTTAGTATACTGTACTATTACCAAAGAAAACTGAAAGTACCAAAATCAAACCAAGACAAGAAGAACCCTATCTCATCCATCAAAAGGTTCATGAACTGCACTTATTAACTTAAGACCAAGATATACTGTAGCTATATAAGACCTCATTACTTTGCAGAAGTAAAACATATTTGAACAACTCTGTTTACTCTATCTGTGTCACCTCTATTAGAGAGTGACGGATGCTTCATCTGAATTTAAGAAAGTCAACATTATCGAAACTAATCTCAAGCCATTTACATAATAGATATTGCTATTAGAAATTGTCTCAGATTATAGAAAATATCATTTCTGAGAGATTCAAATCCCCAGCCATGACATTGGGAGCCCTCACTCTAGAAAAGGATGGCCAGTCCTCGCAAATATGCCAGAAGACCAAAAAAAAAGAGAACCAAGACCTATTATCCTTGTATAACCACTGCCACTAAGGACAGTCTTAATTTTATAAGAGATAGAAGTGATGATACCTTTGAAACTAATAATGTCAGAATTCAGAAACTGCTCAGACTTTACCAGTGATGATGTTATCAATAGTGATGTCATCAAAGACTAACCAGACAGTATCTAAATCTATAAATAGCTTAGCAGTCATAGTATAGTTAGATTAGCCTTGTATGATATGACTGTAAACTGACTCAGTAGTCAGATGATCTCTTGACATATTAGATCATACTTATACTATGTGACTGTATTCTGACTCAGTAAGGCACTAAGTGCTACATCCATATCTAGTATAGTCCAGATAGTCCCTCACTATTATAAATACCCCCTCTTCCAGACCTCAGAATCTCAGACTTGAATAGACTTAAACAATCCAAATACAACTCCTGAGTACTTCCTTATAATATTCCTTCATATAAACTACTCATAGTATAGCAATATCATAAATAGCAAATAAACCTATTTAATAACCCACAAACTACTTTTAAGTAATTTCACTCTCTATTAGGTCCCACTCTTAACCCTGTTATGAAATTTCCTAATTGGGTATTGTCTGCAGCAAAACACCGATTCAACTAAGCTGGTCTTAGTTTCTTGAACTTTCTGAAATATGGAAAATCCTAAACATCCAGAACTAGTCTGAAAAAGGACTTTGATTGAGATGTCAACCCAATCTTAAAATCAATAAGTATAGAGGACATACTCCATATGAAATTGATCTTGATCTTAAGAAAATAGTCTTTCAGAATATTTAGAACTTCCAGAAAACTCTTCCAGAACTACATAATGATTACTCTAAAAAGTAAACTCTCTTACATTCAGACCCCTGTCTCCTGTCAATCATCTGACCCATCATCTGACCTGTCACCTGACTCCTCTCCCTATCAACACTATGTCTCCCCTGCTCTACCTTTATGGACCTAGTAGCAGCTCTCCTGCCTCCTACTATTGTATACCAACTGTTGATACCAGCAGATCTCCCCTGACCACCTG
>RBNI01005535.1:0-12438 GCA_003990745.1 Jimgerdemannia flammicorona
AAAAAAAAAAGTCAATCCTTACAAACACCTTTGATTTTCCTTTATGCTATAATCTTGTTGATGACTCAATTGAGCAAAGCATCTACCCCAGATAACAAGTTCCTCCGATCTGGCCCATATAGCCTTAAATTTACAGCCAACTGGTCAAGTGGCATTTATTTAATTTGGAAATCAAAACAGCCAAATAAGGCCTGGCCACTTGGCCAACTAGCCAATCCATAAATTTAAGGCCAGCCATCTGGGATCCCTACTTATGCATGAGTAGTGTTATTATGTTTTTTTTTTTTTTAAATAAAATAAAATAAATAAATAAATAATAATAAACCTTCCGTTGGCATGATAATACTTTTCGCCAATTTTGAGTTTAATATTATATACGAGGTCTGAATTTTTTGAATATGTAATGAGACTTTGGAGGTCTATGAGTGCATTGCTGTTAAGGATACGTCAATTTGGAGTTACACACCCCTCACTAATATAAAAATGAGAGAATGATACAAATGGACGCTGTCATCGTGAAAATTCCTAACGCATACTGCACGACCAGGTAACCCGCAATTTCCTTGGCCTCGCCTGTGGGTGAGTACATCTGTGTGAGATAGACGCAGGTGGTGGCTGTGGGAATGGCGGACTGGAACATAATGACAAACTGCAGCATTTTGTCTGCGGGGTCGATTATTCCATGGAAGACGAGAGCGCGAACGCACAGGATGCAGATCAAGGGATTCACGACGAGCTTGATGAAGGCCAGGGAGAAGCAGGGAACCGGCTTGACGGCACTGAGCTGCAGATTGGCGAGGGCAGCACCGAGAAGCATGATGCTGTGGAGTCGGTAAACCGTCAAGATGGTTAGCATAGTTTGATAGAAATATTGGACGAGATATACCGAGATGTGAGACAAGGCATGAAAGTTACCCAGCAGGCACCGCGGCAGCACCGATGAAATTCATCGTGTCGTACACGAACGCTAACGGCGGTTGGCCATCGGGAGCCAGAATACTCGGTCCATCTGACACGATGACAAATAGCGCTTTGAGCTGAGGTACAAGGGCGATGGTCATCCCGAGTATCATGGCGATGTTTGGAGGGATGAAGATGGAAAGCAACCATATCCGTAGACGACCGGAAAAGGTTTCCACCTCCTTGATTGAGACGGCCCTCATAGAAGTGCCCGTGGGGACGAGCACGAGATCAAGCCCGTCACGTTCCGCGGCTGTGGGCACGTCGTCTTCGACAGGCTCGTTTAACGCAGAATTCCATTGGATAGGTTTGACGGCGGACATCCTGCGCAGCTTGTTTGTGAAATCGTCTGAGTGCAAGTAATCCCCGTCGACGGCGGAGGTAGCCGGAACGGCCACGGTGGTGGAGTCGCTAGCGGGGACGTGAGAATTCGGTTGATTTGAGAATGAGATCGTCCTTATGCTGATGGTGCTGGCAACGGATCCGCGCCGTTGGGTAGACTTTTCATCGCTTATCTTGGGCACCCCGACCTCAGCCAAGCTGAGGGGATGCATCCCATGTTTTTCCTCATTCACAATGTTAATCGTTGGTATCTTTAGGCTTTTCGTGTCGGTCACGTTCTGCTCAGGATCTTCCACGTGTTTCCGCTTGAAATCATTCTCGATGAGTTTGTACCCGCCGAGAGGGAACAGGCTGGCGAAGGCGACAACGGCGAAGATGCTGACATAAGCAACGCCCTTAGCACTGTCGCTGGCTACGAACGGCGGGCTTTGGGAGAGGGACATGATAACGGCCATGGGTAAGTCGCCCTGTATTTGCAATGATAATATTATTATGTAAGAAAGCGATCGAGCGGTTGGCATTAGAGTTGAAGAAAACATCGAAAGAAAACGTACACAATTGCCCCATGTTGCTGCGGCTATAATATGGAGAAATGAATTGAACCAAAATTTAGAATCAGCAGACCAACTCCGGCAACAAACGGTGTAAAGTCTCTGTATATCAATTGTGCAACGTACCCACGAATCCACCGCGGAAAGACCGGTCAACACGTAAGAAGGTTCTCAGTACGAATCCCCAGATCATGCCGAGAAGAATGTACGATATCGAACTGACAACGAGGACACTACATGATAAAATCGCAATGAGTGATTTGTTTCCGAGTGAAAATCATTAGAAGAATATAAAAAAAAAAAAAAAAAAAAAATCACACGTACCCAAGCTGGCCAACGTTTTGCGAGCTAAAGCTGACGATTATCTTGCCGAACAGTAGCGGAGGTATTAGGAAGTTGACAGTCACCTTTGATATCAGTTTGGAACCCGGAGGGGTGAGGATGCCAGAACGAGAGAGAAGAGCACCACCACCTGGAAAGGGGGAAGCGTTTAGATCAAAATCACGTGTAGATGGGGAATCAGAGAAAATAGTCTCTGCGGGAGAAAGTTACTGGCAGTCAGCATGAACTTGAGGATCGGTTTTATCGAGATCCAGATGAGTTCTGGTATTGATGGCATGGTTTGGTGTGTTGAGGATACTCCGAGATTATGAGAGAGATGGAAAGGTGACGAGGTTGTCGAGCTTGGCTGAACTGATCCAGGCAGTAACGGAATACAGTTTCACAACAGATTATTGCGAGATGGTTTTCTGCAACAGAAAGCGTGCGGAGTGGTTTATATACTGGTTATGCAATTCGCCGGACTTAATATTTTTTTCTTGTAACCGGTTTTTCCCATAAGGAGAATTTGGTTGTTGGTCACGCCTAATCTACGATTGGGTGCTGACATTGATGTCGATCTTAGTCCTAGCATCGTTCCGAGGGAAGAGGATATGCGTTTGGCTTGGCTTGGCTTGTTGGAGGGGTCCGAAGCTTGGCATTGCTCGCACCCTCAATTCCACGACTTGGTACAGCACAATCGCAAATATGCGAAATGCTAGACTGACCCTGGGAACTTTTAAGGGGCATAATAAACAAAACGTAAAATGGATCTGTAAGCAGAACCTAGGGTTTGGTAGGAAAATCTATCTCACTGTACCTTAGAGACCAAGATCCTGTCATGGTGACTCACGAAGGTTATATCGCATCCTGCCCAAATCCCCCAGGGATAACTTTTTGAGTTCAAAAAGAGTCGGTTCATCAAAAAGCGTGCTCATGATGTAGTGAATACGTTTGCGGTGTTCGCTGAGATGTTCTAAGCATGTATATATATATATACATACATAAAAGGTGATTTCAACATGCTTTAATTAGAACACATGTGACTAACTGTTTGGACTCGTCGTCGATTATGTTTGTTTTCCCTCCTCTTATTATTTTATTTATTTATTTACCTGATACCCCTGAGATCGACGTCTATTACGTAAGCGTCCAAGGAGATGAATTTTGGATCATCTATCACGGCATTCTGCCAATGATGTATTTGATGCCTCATGGTAAACGATAGATTATGTATCAAAATTTTATCTAATTACATAGGAAGAATTCGAAAAAAAAAAAAAAAAAAAAAAAAAAAAAAAAGCGGAATAATAAAAACATCAAGTTTCAGGTACGAATACTCCAAAAGTCTTCATTCTCGAGTATGGGCTAGAGTATATATATCGTCGCATGTAAGTATTCAAAATGTGGAAAGCAAACTTGTGAAATCTGCAATCTGTAATCCGATACGTAAGTAATTCCAATTCATGAACCTGCCCTAAAAGAGTACAAAAAAACAGCAACACGACAGACTCACCGCCCGCGGCAATTTCTGGGTACTCAACAAGTTCATCTTCAACTAGATACCTATCTGACATTCAGCGATTCCAGAAGATGAGATTGCAAACATCCCACACAATTATATATCTGTCCCAAACTCACGTATGCCATCCGTTGAAAGTTCGATCTGTCGAGAGGTGCAAAAACCATGACCACCACAGGGAACATATGATCAGATCTAGAGTTAAAGTGAAATATCGCACCGGCGACGCCATTTTAAACCTATTCTTCATATTTGGATATGAATTACTAAATATAGTATTAATAAACGGAAAATACTTGACCAATGAAATACATAAAATACCCATCTCCTCAAGGCTATATTCACTGTTGAGGTGGCTACTTAACTACCCGATACTCACACATTGCAAACAGATACTGGCGTGTGTACTGACAACCATCAAGCTCACCTTGAGTTTCTCAAGATATGTAGTTGCCTATGTCGTCCTAGATAGTCTGTTTGCTATTACTTATTAACGCTTTTATTGCCTAACCCTTAGTCTGTAACGCAGGCAAACATGAGTATTTTACTCTATGCTACGTCCATAATGTGTGCATTAAAAAATTGTTATCTGCAAGCCATGTAGTCTACCAATGTGATTTATTTGATAACACAATCATTTTTATCTGATCACATCTATTAGATGATTCAACGTTCAGACTGCGACAATGGACCACAGGATGGCGACGGACGCACGACGACGATGGATTGTCGTGAGGCTTCAAAGTACAATATATATATATACTACCGAAATAGTGTGAGGAGGCAAAGCACTATGAAGTCAGAACCGTCCGGCTAACCTCACAAGGAGTCAGAACCGTCCAGCGAACGGAGCGCGTGGCGCGCGTGGAGCGCATGGGGCACGTGGAGCGCATGGAGCACGTGGAGCGCATGGAGCGCATGGAGCGCATGGAGCGCGTGGAGCGCGTGGGACGTCAACTAACAGAGCCATAGCGACATATTTCCGCAGTATAGCATCAACAACGGCACCTTAGTGCACAAAGACTCAAGTCTGCATGCATTTCGGATCCGGCCTGCAAATGATCAAATGCTCCAACTCTTAGTGCTATGTTTGATATTGTATGATTGTTCAACCAAGTTACACAGCACTTGGTCTGAATTTTAGAAACGTAGACAAACAATTTGAGAATATGTAAGTCTGAATTATCAATATATATGTCTTGATAATAAAATATTAAGAGCAGATCGAAATATATACCTTAGACTGCATTGCAGCCAGATTTAGCTGCAAAAAAAAAAAAAAAAGGTTTATAATAAAATATATATTTTTTTGCATCCATCATATTACAAAATAATGGTTAATGGATCAGAAAGATGGAAGAAAAAAATCCTTCAACTTCAAAGCAGAGAGTTGCAGTTTGTTATGTACCTAGTGTTTCAGAGAAATCTAGTCTCAGGAGATCTTTTTAACTTTATGAATAATGTCCAAACTGAAGCATTTTGATTCATCATCAAATCTTTAATGTGAACGGAAACCGTCATTCGAAGCAATTCAAAGAGATAACTTGTATTGGATAAAATAAATAAATAAAGATATTTGGCTTGATTACAATTCAGAACCAACAAGACCCGCAACGCCTCCATGTCTTGGCACAATTTTGACCTTATACTGCAACGGGATACATGTTGCTCCATTCCCAACCTTGTACTTGACAATCTCAACAGGCACGCGCTCTCCCCGAGCGTCAGTTGCGAACTCGACACGGAAGCAAGCCAGAAACCTAACAATGCCGATGAATAGGACGCGTTCGGCCACGTTCATGCCAACACAGACGCGGCGGCCAGTCGAGAAGGCGAGGTGGGGCCGCTCGCTGAACTCTGGGGTGGACTTGTTGGTGGTGAGCACGTAGTCCATGTGACGTTCCGGGGAGAAAACCTCAGGGTTCGGGTAGCGTTTGGGGTCATGGTGGATGGCGTGAATATTGATGACTATGGTAGTGCCCTTCGGAATGGTGTAGCCACGATAGGTGTCGTCCTTGGAGGTTGCGTGGGGAATGGAGACGGGGGCGGCGGCGCGGTAGCGGAGAATTTCCAAGATGATACATTGTACGTACTGGAGTCGTTCCTCTGATTTGTGAAAGGATTGAAGATGTTTCTGTTAATCGAAGGGAAATGACGGAAGTAGCTGCAAGAGTCGGAGGTAATCTATAAAAATTTCGTACCATCACTCTCATTCGGAAGTCTGTTGTGACCAACGACGTGTTCAATTTCTGCAAAGGCTTTCTCTTGCACTTCAGGATAATGGGCAAGAACTGCACACAACCACCGCATTGTAATCGACATTGCCTCACTCCCTATGGTTTGAGTATCGTAATCAATTTACAGTGCATACAACCCATACATGCCAGCCAAAGAACAACCCAATAACTCACCCGCAAAGCTCAAGACAGATCCGATATGCGTCAACTGTAAGTCCGACAGATGTTCACTTCCTCGCGACGTCATGATCTGGCCCATCACGGATTCAATCGTCGTCCCCTCCTGCAACCGCTTCTTTAGCCCAAAAACCTGCTCGCCCCAGAACCGTTCCAGATTATCCCTGACTTGAATAGCACGCCGCAACGTCTCCCTCCGTAGGATTTTGAGCACAGGGAGAAACTCTGCAAGTTGCTCGGAAGGGGTGATAAGCATAAGGACGTCATGCCCAACTTGGTTGCATTTTTTGATGCGCTCGTCGTTGGGCTCAATGTCGACGCCGTAAATGATAGCGAATATTGTGGAGACTGTATAAAAATCGAAAATTTCGGCGGGATTGACGGCGCTGTCGGGCGAGGACCTAGAGGCCTCGTAGAGGCTTTTAAGCATGGCGTTTGTCCGGACGTTAATGGTGCGTTGGTAGTTGTTGATCTTCGTCTTAGTCAAGGCGGAATGGGCTGCATCACACAGATTGAGAGTAAGGCAATGGTAAGTTGCAAAGTAAATCAAGTAAATTTGGGAGAAAGTTTGTCAAAACTTACCAATACGGCGGATTTCCTTCCACTCTTCGCCGTAGGTCATGAAGGGAATCTGAGCGCCTTGATCTGAGCATGTGAAAGCTGTTAGGTTCTGCAAACGACAAAAGGCGAATCATTTCAACCCAACTTAATCATCAGCAGTTCGCACCCTGGACACATACCTCCTCTGGCCAACGCAATCGACACATCCGATAAACTCCTGGAGGAGTATATAGTTCCGCGCTCCACGATGAGATCTTTTACCACCTCGATGGAATTGAGCACGATCCACCGCTGCACACCCATCTTGAGGGTGAAAATGGGCCCAAGCTCTTTGCTCATCTCCGTGAACACGATCTCGGGAGGGTTGCCACTCAACTGGTGGATATTGCCGATGATGGGCAGGCCCGGCGGGCTGGGAGGAAGGGCCGCATCGATCTTGGCACGCCGCGAGGCCTCAGCGAGGCGGCGTATGGCGAGAACAGCGAGGATGCCAGATGCGACGAGGAGGTAGGTTTTTGAAGGGGAGGAGGGTTGGATTGTCAACATGATGGATCAATTTAACCAGGAAAGAAAGCGAAAGCGAAAGCAGGATAAGGTCTAAGACTGATGGTGATTTTTGAAGTAAAACGGATACCCTCCATATGGATAAAATGTGGCTGGAAAGATTCCCAAAAACCAGGAGGCCAAATTAAACCATACCACGAGTATCGCGAAGTGAGAAATAGTGAGGGTGCTAATAAACTAATAAAGCTAACAAAGAGCGAGCCTACATCCTTGTTCGCCTCGTGGAAATTGCTTCATTAGCGAAAGCACATATTTGCTTGCATTTGTGCATGTCGTACAGTGGAGGAGGGATCGTAGAAGAGAAACAGCTTGAGACCCACCTACCATCGCGAAACTTGCGTGTGCCCACTAGACATTAACAACAAAACCCTACTGAGAACCAATATCGAGATGCAAAGAATGAAGAGCTTAAGTTTACCTCGTGGCAGGGTCAGGCGGATGCATTATACTAAGGGATTCCAAGAGAACGGATAGCTTGAGTCGGGCATCGATAGACAGTATTTGGCTACCGCCAAATCAATGCCAACTGGGTTTCCCTGGGGCCCTAAGGTCAGCTCCATCAAGCAAAGCCCGGAGGAAGATCCAAGGAGTCACCATGTTGTGAAGATCGGTGTTGATTATATTCAAAAATGATAAGGAGCGAGATGTGCTATTTTTGGAGCTTCACATTAAGGACTGGTTTCAGATTATGTCATGTTGGCGGTTCGCACGTGACACGGTACAATCCCGAACCTCTCTGCCAGACCATTGACACCAAAACCACGATTTATACCACATGCACCGGACAAAGGAGAAGCGCAATAGTAGAAGGAAACATTGTTCATGATACCGTCGAGCGCTTACTGTTACAGATTCCACGTCACCCTTGAACAACCTTATAGTTCTCAGCCCTCCATCATCTTTTACCAACTCCTTCCCCTCTCCCCCTCGCCATGCCACGCCACCCTCATCCCACCCTCTTTCCTGTCCTTATCACTTCTCCTCCACCTCCGCCTCCGTGGTTTTGAACGGCGTGACAAGCATCTTGGAGAATTCCGTGATGTCTTCCACGCCGCGCACTTCTTTGACCAGCAGCGGCATGCGGATGATGTGAAAATCTTCGTACAGGTCATAAATTTGGTCCAGGTACTTCTGCTGCATTTTATGGCGCACCGAACAGTGTTCGCAGTTGGAGCCTGCGGATCCGAGCGTCAGTCAGATGACGGGGATGTGGTTAATGGCGGTTCTTGGGTGGGGATCAATTATAAAAGATGGGGTGCCAATAGGAAGACTAGCCATGCGAAATGAACGTGACAAAAAACGGACACAAAAAGGATATATCCCAGCTACTTCCCAAGAAAACTCCATCTACCGATTCCATCATTAACAATCGAATATAGAAATCCACCCACCTGGCTTGGGGAACAGCAGCTGGTTAACGACGATGTTGTGCGTGTCAATGTTGTACGCCGTCAGCTCCTGGATCATGCGCTCCGTCTCGTACAGAGACAGGAATTCGGAGATGCACACACAAATGAACGTCGTCGTGTTCTGGTTTGGTAGAATACATGAAAGAATATGAGCGCACATTTTTCTGCTGGCCTCTATAACACAGAAATATCCATAAATCTGGTTGCCTGGTAATTACGTGACACCGAAGCAAAATACCTCGCAAAGTAGACAGGCGAACATAGAAAGCGATACTTACAGGATCCTTGAACTGGTTGTTCACTTCTGTGATGATGCTTCGCATGTCCTCGAGCTTTGTGAACATGTCGTCTTGGTTGCCGTTCAGGCCCATCATGCCCGACATCTGGATTTCAGTTAAAGGACGAGGAAGGAAGGTATTGGGGTTAAAAAGGACAATATCACTATAATTTGATGTTTCCCATTACCCCAATCGAGCCTGCCTATCTTTACTCCGACATGCCAAATTCTTCATCGCTCTCGCCGAATTTCTGCACACAAAAACCATGCAACGCAACACCCGTCGTGTGAAAAATTTCTAGACCCGGCTCCGCGCGCGCGCACGAACCTGCTGGAACATGGGGCCGAACCTCCCGCTGAGTTGGCTGATCTTGGCGAGAGCCTTCTCGAGTACGCTCGGGAAGGAGAGGAAGCGGAGCGTGTGGCCTGTCGGCGCGGTGTCAAAAATGATGACCGAATACTCCATCGTTTTCACCTGCCTATGGAGGATGAAGAAAGATACAGTTGGGTCAATGCAATGGGACTGTGATGGAATCCCACGCTTGCCTGCCAAGGCAACCCACGAACAGTTCTACGCACGATCTCGAGAACGTGGGAGAATTAATGTGACGTGGCCACGTACTTCATGACCTCTGCAAATCCCATGGCCTCGTCCACACCGGGGATGGCAAACGCCAGGTCCTGGAACATGGAGCCCATTGCGTTGCCCTGGTCAGCTGTTGTGAGAGATTAGGCTTGGGTAATAAATAAGCCGATTCGGCTATGATCAAAATGCATGCAAGCGAATAAACATGCAGGCTATTCTAAACCGTAGTGTTTTGTCCGGGAATACATACATTGCTCGATCATCTCTTGTATGCTCGATGTCGGATCAATTTCCTAGGAAAGAGAGAGGAGGGGGCGGTGAGAATATGATATTCAGTACTATGGCTATCCAAATGGCGGAGCAACCCAGTGTTTTTCGTCGCGTATTCGTTTTTTATGTCTCTAACCTATATTTTTTCGCTATCACAATTATCCACACGTCGATGCCAAAAATATTTGTCACATTAGATATGACCTACCATCGCATACAGATTAGGGAAACCGTTGACGAGGGTGGCCTCCTTACTGAATTTCTGGCCGAAGGCATCCGACAAGTTGTGGGCCGGGTCGGTGGAGATGAGGAGGACGGAGTCGCGAACCTTTGCCATCTGGGTGGCAAGAGAGCAGGAGGTGGTTGTCTTGCCGACGCCGCCTTTGCCACCGACGAAGATCCAGTGCAGTGACTTCTGGTCGAGCACGTTCTGAAGGGTGGGGTCGAGGGGCTGGAGATCGTCGTCGTCGTCAAAGGTGTCGGACATGGTGTTGTTCTTGTTGGGTGGGAGTGTTGAGAAGGTTGAGGAAGGTCTAGTACACTACACGTGTTCTACTGACGTCACCTCAATAAAGGGGCACACCGACAACCTCAGCCACCCATACCCTACACAATTTTACACCTAGTATTGGTTAGACCCAACCGGATCGAGCAGAACGAGCCCGGACGGTCGAGACCCCAAGGCTGTATCACTCCGCCAGTTCCAGGGACATGCTTTCTCCGGAAATCTGCCAGCAGAAGTATTTCGACGTTGTTCCAATGGATATCACAACTCTGTGCTAAGACGCTATATACAGCACCTGAGATGGCAAAGTCACGGATTAACAAACAGCTTCACTAAGTGACTGGTCCAAAGTGAATGCCATCCTGGGTATGTACGTTGAAGTCTAAAGTGTTGTTCTTCAATTAAGTAGTGGGGATACAGAACGTTACTATTATATTGAGCTTGATAGCTAATGATTTTTGGCTATTGAATAAATGTCAATAATAGGGTTCTCGTCTTTGATGACATCACTCCCAATCAGACGTCACCAAGTTTTGGCACACCCCTCGTGCAAAAGCCAAAAAGCCAACCCCACATCCTTCACCCCTCAACTCTCATCCAAAATGTACCAACAACCATATAACTCGCAGGACTATTACGATCAATCCCAGTACGTCCCCTATGGCACCCAGGGGTCCGGCCTACAGCAGCGCCACCAGGCCCATTCCCCACCCCCCTTGCAGCATCCAATCCCCACCCACCCGATCCCCTCGTTCTGCGACGCGCCGTCGCCTCAGCCGCCGGCCCAACAGCACCAGCACCAACAGCAGGCGAGAGGCCAGCCCATGGGGTCGCCGCAGCAGGGTATGCCAGATTTCTACCAGAACTTTGGGTTCAACGACCCGGCGGCGCAGATGGGAATGCAATTCGCGGGAAGCGCTATGAAGAAGGGGAGCGAGTACGTCGAGCAAAATGTGAGTTGGGGGGAATGAGGATGAGAAGTATGATGAAATGGCGGAGTCCATGGGCAGATTTTTATGGACAAAGGGAGAGGAGAGGGTACTGTGTGGTGGACGCCCGGCACAAGGACGTGCTCATGACAGCCGTGACGGAGGTTGTCTGACGGTAGCAACCGATGTGTATGTACCATGGAACCGTAGAGGTACTGCTCCAAACCAACGATACTATTTCGCCGCCAAGCGATATCCAGCATATCAGTCAATTCGTCTGTGAATCTGATACATCACGGTACGTCCGTCTAACTCCCCCTTCATATCCTACCCACCTCGCGTGCAGATCAACCGCTGGGTGAATATCCCGGCCCTCAAGCACTACTTCAAGGTCAACAACCTCTACGTGGTCAACAAGATTCGGCTACTCCTGTTCCCATGGCGGCATAAGGTAGGATATTGGTGGCAAGCGTGAGTGAAGGCGCGGTGTTTTCATAGTCTTGGTGGGTGGCAGGTTGGAGGTCACGGACGTCCGACCTCGCGAACGACGTCAGAGGACGCGTGCGCACGAGAACTGATTCGATGCTCTCCACTTCATACTTACATTCCTCTTCACATCACCGAACATAGCCTTGGACCCGCATGGTGAAGCGGTCCGAGAACGGACAGATGGAAGGGTTCCGGCCACCGAGGGAGGACATCAACTCGCCGGATCTGTATATTCCTGGTGTGTATTATCTCGGCTTTTTTTTTTTTTTTTTTTTTTCTCTGTTGCCGTGGGTTTTACTGGTGAGGTTAGGGCGTTGGCGTATACGGAGTAGGAAAACGGGTACGCTTATACGGGCGGGAAGCTGTAGGGCTAGCTATAGAGGGAGACGGAAATGGCTGTTTGCGATCCCCCTTCCCTCCCTCCCTTTCCCTCTCCTTTCATTTTTTTATTTTATTAAATTTATTTTTTTATTCCTGGGATTTTCGTATTATTTGTACGCTCAAAGGAGATGGTTTTTCTAATGCTCAGCTATCTTATTTTATCCACCTTGCCGGCGGCCACTATCTATATTGGAAAATGATTCCACAGTCATGGCGTTCGTAACGTATGTGCTGTTGGTTGGCTTGGTGACCGGACGGGAGTCTAAGTAATGACATCCATCTACTCCACTGCTAACACGCCATACCACTCTCCGATGCACCAATCTCACTTCCTTCCTCTTTTTTCTTTTTTTTTTTTTT
>RBNI01005536.1:0-12437 GCA_003990745.1 Jimgerdemannia flammicorona
CCCCCGGGGGGACCGGAGGGCGACCAAGTCCGCCGGTTAGCCCCCCCCCCTAAAGGGGGGGGGGCAACCAATTTGCCAACCTGGTTTTTCTTTTAGAAAAACCAGCTAGGCTAGCCCGGCCGGGATTTAGTAAAACCCCTCCGGGCTCCCCCCATTCGGGGAGGGCTACGCCAGCCCCGTACTGGGGGCCGCATACCTCACGGCCCCCCGGACGGTCTCCTATGCTTTCATTTGCAGGGCTAGTGACTGCAGCAGAAAAGGCAATATCGCATCGATCCATTTAGGGGAATTTTTTCGAGAGGCTTTAGTGGGGCTGCTTCTAGCCCTGAAGGGCTTGTCCCTTCCCCCTGCGGGGAGGGGTTAGTCGGCGAAAGCTTCGACTAAGTCGAAGCTTTCACCGCCCCTTGGGACTAGGGGATCTTCATATGAGACGAATCCCTAATGGTGATGCTAGATTAATTTTTAGACAGGGAGTGATTCACTCTGATTATTTATACCACTTATATGAGTTATTTAAATCATTCACTGCGCCATGTCTACCAGTTATTTATACTATTGTTGATAAGATTACTGGGCGTCGTTGGGCGCCCAACCCTAAAGGGTTGGGCACCCAACAACATTTAATAAAATGTTGGTTTTTCTACTTTATCTTTCCCATGTTTTAATTACTTCTATGAACTTTTCTATGTTAATTACATTAAAGTTGTTCCTGTTAACTTGGCCGAATCATTCTATGGGGAGATTTTAGCATATTGGATTATGGATGATGGCCATTTTACTGGAAGTGGATTAAAACTATCTACTAATGCTTTTACCATGGAGGAACTCCATATTCTAATCGATACGCCCCCGGGCACACGGCGCTAGCACAGTGCCTTTGTCTTTAGACAAAGGCACGGTGCGTGCGACCGTGTTTTTGTCTTTAGACAAAAACACGGCGCTAGCACAGTGACCCGCTCTGCGGGGCACGGTGCGTGCGACCGTGTTTTTGTGTTTAGACAAAAACACGGCGCTAGGAGTGGGGGGTTTACCACCCACTCCATGCGACCGTGCCTAACGGCACGGCGCTAGTCGCTTGCTGCCCGGGGTTAGATACAACTCTTGGTATTAAGGCATCTATAATATCCAAAATAGCAGTAAAGAACGAATATACTCTTTACACCACTAAAGCTCGAACTCCCTCATGTGAGATCTCTTGTTGCTCGCTACATTCAGCCTTCGCCCCCCTCCCCTTAGGGGGGGGGGACCGGCGGACTTGGTCGCCCTCCGGTCGTTTTTCCCCCCTCCGCTCCTGGGTAAGCTTACCCAGGAGCCGATGGGGAGACAAACCCCCGGGGAATGATGTACAAATTAGGAGTTTAATATTAAAGTCCAAAAATAGTGCAATGAGGTTGGGCAGCTTCATGAACATGGATCTAATAATCCTTTAGGCATTACAGCCAATGCTGATCGTATCTATTTTCACCCTTATTATACCTTTAAAGATTTAGTAGGAGTCTTTGTATTCTTCTTAGTATTAGGATATTTTGTATTATATATTCCTAACCAATTAGGGCATGAATCAAATTATGTTCTAGCCAACCCTATGGTAACTCCAGCAAGTATTGTACCAGAATCCTACTTTTTACCATTTTATGCCATCCTTAGAGCTATCCCTAATAAACTAGGAGGGGTTGTTGCTATGTTTTCAGCTATTCTAATCCTCCTTGCTCTTCCATTTTTAGATATTTCACGAGTGCGAAGTTCCGCATTTAGACCATTATCTAAATTCTTCTTTTGGCTATTCGTTGCTAACTTCCTACTGCTACTTTGGGTAGGTGGTCAGCACGTTGAAGAACCGTTTATTACTCTAGGTCAAATTGGAACATTTTTTTATTTTGCCTATTTCCTTATCATTATTCCTACTATTGGCTTCATCGAAAATACCCTTTTCGATTTAGCATGTAAGGAAACTACCACTACAAACAATACCCATCAGGGTACCCCCCCTATGGCGTAAAGAGCTGACCTAGATAGGGTATGATTGTCTATCAGACTTTACGGGGGTTCTCTCGGTTTATATGCTAATTTTACTCTTATCAGATACTTTGGGTAGGGGGTCAGCATGTTGAAGAACCGTTTATTACGTCAGGTACTGTGTTATAAAAAAAATTATCTTAATTTCATGCGTGTTTGGTGGGCACAGAAATTTTTATAAGTAACAGAATAAAAAGTGTTTTTTGTTCTATTTGTTGTTAAGTAGTAATGGTTTTAATTTCTATTTTAATCATGATTTTAGTGATCGCCTTATCATCCCTTCGGATTACCGCTATTTATTTTAAGTGGATTGCTTATCCTAATTGACTCTACATTGGGGTACTATTAAGCATTTTAGCATTATTAGTAGGTTCGGGTGTAGGGGGTTATGTAGGTTTATTCCCAGTAACTACCATTACTCAGAGTATGGATGTTTTTATCTGTCTAGTTGGAGCCTTAGTGCTTCTCTTAGTAGAAAATTCGACTCTAACCAGTAATGGTAAAGGATTGCCAGCATTAGTCATTAGATACCTTTTTGCTTTTGTATTATTTACAGAATTAGGTATGTGTGGTTTAATTTTAATTAGTGAGCTAGTTTCTATGTTCCTAGCCATTGAACTACAAAGCTTTGCTGTGTATATTTTTGATTTTATTATTTCTAATTTTACCGTATTTTGTGAGGAAATCTCAGAGCTACCAGTAGCCGCAGAATTCCAGGATCTGCACCTTACAGATAATTTTGCGGCGGCTATTAAACTGTTAAAAGGCTTAGCCGGAATCTACTGTATTAAATGTGTTGGTGCCCCGGGCAGCGAGCGTCTAGCGACGTGTGCCCGGGGTTTTTTTTTGCTGGATTTTTTGGCCAGCGACTAACGCCGTGGCCAAAAAAACGGCAAACTACGTCTGCCAGCAAAAAAAAAAAAAACTGGTACAATGTACATCGGTAGCGCAGTTAACCTCGGTAAACGCATGAATGAACATTTTATTTGCTCATCAAATGCCTACCTACGAAATGCTATGGTGCTATACGGGGCTAGCTCTTTGTATTCATTGTAGTTGAGTACGTTGAGATTCTTCCTGATATGACTGCTGCTGCGCTCAAAACTCTTTTACTAGCACGAGAACAGATCTATTTAGATTGATTATTTTCACTTCCCTCTGAGTTTCGTTATAATTTTTTAATTCTAGCGGGATCTTCTCTTGGCTATCGACACACTGTAAAAGCTAAAGCAGCAATCGGTGCTGCAAAGACCGGCTCGAAACATCCTAATTATGGAAAGAAGGCATCTGAGGAGACTAAAGCTTTACTGCGTGCCGCAAATGAGGGGGAGAATAACCCTAGTTTTGGTAAGCCATCCGCGAACCGTGTCAGCGTGTCTCTATGGGACTTAGAAGGAAACTTAGTCGGATCTTTTAATTCTCAAGTAGAAGTAGCTAAAGCCCTCGGTGTAAATCGTTCTACCGTTATTCGAGCTATTCAACGAGGCTACGTCATTAAAGGGGCTTATCGTATTTCTTTGTCTTCATAAGCCTCGAATGGGCGCTTTGTTTTTACTAAAACGCTCAAAGTGTGGAGTTTTCTACTGCCATAGTAGGCCTTTACATTTTCTTAAAATTTCGAGGCCTCGACCGCTGTGCGGTCTAGGCCGAATCTTTAGGAACCCGCATGGCCAATCCATATTCTGCTCGTAGTTTGAAATTTTTAACTCAAAGGCTTGGTAGATACACTAATTGGGACTGTGTTCTATTTTGCCTATTTCCTTATTATTATTCCTGCTATCGGCTTCATCGAAAATACACGCACGATTTAGCGTGTAAGGATACTACCACTACAAACAATACCCACCAGGGTACCCCCTTCCCCTCAACACTTAAAACTTATAATTTTCGATTTCTTCTAACTTCCAACCTGATCCCTTCCAAATTATTTTAATACCAAACTTCTCCGTCTTAGTATTTAAGTTCAAACCACCCGTGCGGGTGCCGCGGGGGGGCCGGCATTCGTCACGGCCCCCCCCGCGGGATTATTAGAAAATTAATAAAAGGAAGGGCGAAGCTGGCCCGGCCACGGCGCTAGTCGCTGGCCCCGCAGGGGCTAGCTACATGCGACCGTGTTTTTTCTTTTAGAAAAACCACGGCGCTAGTCGCTGGCTTTTATTAAAGCCAGCGGAATGCGACCGTGTCCGGGCTTTTGTTAAAGCCCGGCCACGGCGCTAGTCGCTGGCCCCGCAGGGGCTAGCTACATGCGACCGTGTTTTTTCTTTTAGAAAAACCACGGCGCTAGTCGCTGGCTTTTATTAAAGCCAGCGGAATGCGACCGTGTCCGGGCTTTTGTTAAAGCCCGGCCACGGCGCTAGTCGCTGGCCCGGGCCAGTTGCATTAATTTGTAATCTTAGTAAGGTGAGAACGTAAAACCCTCACTGAGCGACTGAGTGGGCACTCACTCAGGCTAGTGTTAATTCTCAATTTAATACTTGTAAGCGATTAAGTTTCACTACTGTGTGCTTGCAAAACGATAATGACGGTTAAGTGCGATCGAGGGAGGGCAGTGCCCCCCCCCTTTCGGGGAGAAAAATAGAATGAAATTTATACTCGCTTAGCCATGTAACATCATCGTGAATCAATCCAAGCCTGTCGATATACTAAGATAGTCACCATCCAGTGCATAAGTGCCATTACGTGGTCGTCGTTGGGTGCCCAACCCTTTAGGGTTGGGCGCCCAACCCGCGCCCCCCTACCGTTCCCCATAGGGGAACGGGACCAGGGGAGGGGGGGCTGGCGTAGCCCTCCCCGAATGGGGGGAGCCCGGAGGGGTTTTACTAATCCCCGGGGGACCGAAGGGCGACCAAGTCCGCCGGTCCCCCGGGGGCCGTAAAACTTCAATGAAATTTGGATTTTTATACGTATGGGTCTGAGGCTTAGATTCGGTAGGCTATCCATTTTTTTAAAACTAATTTTAGATAAATAGGTACTTCATCCGCTGGAGTAGTGCCCCCCTTACAGAGACTTAGCTTAATGGTTAAGATTTTGATCAAGCATGATCATGAATATTAGGTTCGATTCCTATAGTCTCTAAATATAAATATAAGTCAATATCACAATTCTGAAATATTTAATCTAATCATAAACAAATCATACATTAGAAATTCAATATAAGATAAAGAGGTAAGGACCCATCCTTGGGTTATATGGTATCATTCTCGCAAGTCATGATTGTTTCATGTGCAAAATCTTGTATAAATCTCACTTGTTTCCACGCTGCGCGTGGTTTTTTGATCCATTTAGTGCCCCCCGGGAGACAAGGGGACAACGGTCCCGCCTCCCGGGGTTTATATTAAATAAAAAAACGATTATTATTATTACACGGCCCCCCTCCCCTTAGGGGGGGGGGGACCGGCGGACTTGGTCGCCCTCCGGTCGTTTTTCCCCCCTCCGCTCCTGGGTAAGCTTACCCAGGAGCCGATGGGGAGACAAACCCCCGGGGGAACTTAAACTATGCCTAATTTGACTAATTTTTTATCTTTTTCCTAAAAATTCAAAGATCTTTCCTAAATACTAATGACGCACGTATTTTTCTTCTACCTTCCTAGGTAGCCCTCCCCTGTCCCCTGGGTAAGAAAATATGGCAAATTAAGGCCACCCCGGGTGGGGTTACCTCCATAGTGGTGGCTGCTTTGCCCCCCCTCCCTCGGCTCTTGGTGTAAGCTTACCCAAGAGCGGAGGGGGGGCGAGGATATAAATTACGAACAAATAGAGCCCCCGGCGGCCCGGTGGGACGGTATATACTCATCTATTTTTATTTATAATAAAGTATAATATTCAAGATATTACTATATTAGCTAGGAATTGGATAACTTTTACTGGACGTCCTCTCACGATGCCCCTTGAGTTGTAATTTTGTGATTTCTCTTTATACCCCGGGGGGACCGGAGGGCGACCAAGTCCGCCGGTCCCCCCGGGGCCGTAACAAGTACTTTAGATTTTCTTGTTAATTGTTGTTAAGTTGTAATGGTTTGAATTTTAATTTTAATCATGATTTTAGTGATCCCCTTATCTTCCCTTCGGATTAACGCTATTTATTTTTGTTATAAGTAACAAGAATTATTTTTGGTTCTCTTGTAAAAATTAAGTTATAAGGGTTTAATTAACATTTTAATTCTGATGTTATTGAACATCGGATCCTACCTTCCTATAACGCCTTAAATAGGAGTGTTATCGGCCGTATACCATTCAGAGAAGGCTAATCCCCTAACCTCTGAGCGAAAATATATATATATATATATTTTTAATTTTTATATTATATATAATATAAAAATCGATAGGAAGGGTCTATGGTATTGCGTACACCCCGATCGATTTTTATATATATATAAAAATAGAAAAATATATTAATATTTTTAGATAAGGTGGCTATTCAAAAATTAGTCATTCAATTCTGTTGAGGCCCTTCGGGGCATGCGGGGGTTCCATGGGTTTAGCCTAGCCTGCCACTGCCGTCAAATTGGACTGAGTCCCTTAAAGAGGCCAAGGAAATCCTTCATGGGCAATCAGGCGTTTACTGCATGGTTTGTCAAGAGACAGGATCGATGTCTAAAATCTATTATATATAGATTTTCCATCTCTACATTGTAGAGATGGATCGGGAGCTCGTGTGATATGAGTGAACGATTGGTGAGCCATATCTTAATTACAGGAGCAATCTGCATCTCCAAAGAGCAATCGCTCTTTATGGTCTCTCTTCCTTTGTATTCATTGTCGTGGAGTTTTGTAGGCCCGCTTCCGAGCGACTAGCGCCGTACCTCCGAGGGGGGCGACACTTTTATAAAAGCATCTAGAATATATAAGTAAAGGTGTATCATCAGGATCCACCCTAAGTATAATATCTATTAAGGCCCCAATCCCAGGGACCCTTCATCTTTACTATTTTGAAGTTAAAAATAATAGACTGGCAAATCACACGGAGCCTCAAAGGGCGACTCTCTGTTTTACTATTCATCAGACTCGGGAGAGTACTGGTTGCATTAAGTGCAGGATAAAACTAAGAGTATTAGGTTTATAAGGTTTAAGGCAATATTGAATTATGGACTTTTTATATGTATTTGAAAATATTGTAGGCCACAAAGCTGAGATTCTTGCTACACTTGGTGGCCTAGGGGGTGTTTATATGTTCGTTAATATTTTAAATGGTAAGAGCTATGTAGGCTCAACCACTAATTTTCGTAATAGATTCAATGGGCATTATTATGGAACTTGTTCTGCACATTGCGTTACAAAACGCTTTTGCAAAATACGGAAAGATGAATTTTTCTTTTATCATTTTAGCTGCCCCAAAGGGGCTGCAGCGAAGCAAGCTTCGCAGCTATTGTTCCTCCTATTAAATGGGTTTTATTATTTCTTGAGCAGTTAGCTTTAGATTTTATCAAACCTGCTTATAATTTTTTAAAAATTGCTGGAACATCTTTGGGGGCTGTCAGAGCTCCATTTTCATCTGAACATCGAGCAAAAATTAGTGCAGCCAATTCTCGTAGAACAGGGTATAATAATCCAATGTATGGCCTGGTGGCGGCTAACGCTATAGGTGTATCAGTATTTACCGTAGATTTGGTACTAGTTCAGAGTTTCGCATCGAGAGATGCGGCAGCAGCTTGGTTGGGTGTTTCTGATATAACGGTACTTCGGTACATTCGCTCTGGAAAGGTTTTTAGAGGTAAGTATATTATTACGAATTATTCGCATTCTAACGATTCCACCTAATATAATATAAAGGCAGGCGTAGCCAGCCCGTTGTCAATACATTTTATGTTTTTGATGCTACAACAAAGCAATTAATCTCTAGTTATTTAGGTTTACGGGAAGCTTGTAGAGAAATGTCTATGAGCCACCATACGATTCGAAAACATATTGCTTCTGGTAAGGCATACAAAGGGATGATCTTAGTTATTCACCTGGGCCCGGGGGTCCTGGGTAAGCTTACACCAGGAGCCCCGGGACAATTTTATTTTTCTTTTTTGTAGTGTCCCCGGGCACACGGCGCTAGACGCTTGCTGCCCGGGGTGGGTATACATATATGCTTGATGTTTCTTTTTTAGCTATGGTAGTAATCTTATTGATTATGAGGGAGGGTTAGGGGTTTAGCTAATTATGTGGTGGAACCGGCTTTGTTCCCGGGAAGAAGCACTAACCCTTCATAAATAATGAGTTGATTGAACTGAAATGGATTTATCCTTAGAATCTTTTAAGGAGGTTTTTTCTGAACACTTAATTAGAGTAAGCATAGTTCGCTGGCCCCGGGCCGCGAGCGTCTAGCGACGTGTGCCCGGGGTTTTTTTTTGCTGGATTTTTTGGCCAGCGACTAATGCCGTGGCCAAAAAAACGGCAAACTACGTCTGCCAGCAAAAAAAAAAAAACGAAATCATATTTTTTTTAGATTTCTCGGGTTGGGGTCCGTAGCACACTTTAGATGTGCCCCCGTCTTGCCTTCCGCTGGGGCGGATGGGCCGCAGCCCCACTAGGGGGAGGGCAGCAGCCCTAGGAAAAAAACGGGGGGCAGGAGAGAACAACATTGATTGAATTGGTTATTTCTCCTTCCTCCATCCTTGAGATTTAATTTCAATCCAATTGCATATGTGCCCCCGTCTTGGCTTCCCCTGGGGGGGATGGGCCGCAGCCCCACTTGGGGGAGGGCAGCAGCCCTAGGAAAAAAACGAGAGACACAATGTGGGCCTAATAATCCTTGTTATGGTTTAGTAGCCCATACAGCTGTCGCTGTCTCTATTTTTACTTTAGATGGTTCTTGTTCAGTCTTTTCCATCTCAGACAGCAGCTGCTGCATGATTAGGGATCTCACAGCCTGCGCTCTTTAAGGCTATCAAACGAGGGTACATTATTCAAATCACAGTATCGAGCCATTTTTTTTCTCTATGAGAAAAAAAATTGAACAATCATATTTGTGTTTTTTGTCCCACCCCCAGGGGGGGTGACCCCGTTGGGGGTGGCCCAACAGGGCTATAATTAGCCTGCTCCCAGGGGGGAGCCAGCTTCCACCGGGAGCAGGTATCCGCTCCCAGCGGAAGCCTGTTTTTTTTTTTTTTGCTGGCAGACATAGTTTGCCTCCAGCAAAAAAAAACTGCAAGAATATTTATCGCAAAATTCATAACTCTAATTAGAGTACCCCCCCCACATTTTATTAACGAGTTGTCTGGTTAGGGGATATAGCTTAAATGGTAGAGTACTTGTTTTGCATATTAGTTATCCCAGTTCGAGTCTGGGTATCTCCAAATCGTAGATTTATATATATAAATATATATAAATTGACCACTACACTGTAGTGTAGTAGTAGACAACCCCCCTCCCCGTAGGGGGGGGGGCAAGCGTCTAGCCCCCGAGGGGCTTGTCCCGTCGGGGGTGAGTCCCCCTTGGGACTAGCGTCTTGTATTTATACAAGATGCTGAACGCAATTATTGCTTTAAGCAATAAAAGCGTCTAGCCCCGCAGAGCGGCGCTCGTCCCTGAGACCCTACGGGGAGGGGTGAGTCGGCGAAAGCTTCGACTAAGTCGAAGCTTTCACCGCCCCTTGGGACTAGCGCCTTGGTTTTCTAATTTTTTATTTATAAAAAATTGTAATAGCGCCGTCCCTCCAGGGGGGCAATCTATATATAAGTAAAGATATATACAACAAGTACATTGTATGCCACTATGATGGAGGGGGTGGTTCCCTATTTAAGAAGTAACATCATAGCAATTACATATGTTAACTGCTCTCAATATTCGCTATGTTATAAAACACTAATAAAACTCGTAGGATGGCTCAAACTACTTTTAAGGGTCCTTCCCCTGGAGGGGACGGCCCGCGGTAGCCCCCCCCCCTAAAGGGGGGGGGGCAAGAGGCCGGGAGGCCTAGGATTTTCAATATAAGTAATAAGAATACTTTCTTGTTATAATTGTTGTTAAATTGTAATGGTTTGAATTTGCTATTTTAATCATGATTTTAGTGATCATCTTACCATCCCTTCGGATTACCGCTATTTATTTTAAGTGGATTGCTCGGGCCCCCGGGGGGGTGGCCAGCGACTAGCGCCGTGGCAGTTTTTTAAACTGACACGGTCGCATTCCGCTGGCTTTTACTAAAGCCAGCGACTAGCGCCGTGGCAGTTTTTTAAACTGCCACGGTCGCATGGAGTGGGTGGTAAACCCCCCACTCCTAGCGCCGTGGCACCCCCCCGGTGGTTATATGTTACTCATTGCTGGGGTGTTAACAGGACTATTGTTAGCAGGTCCGGGCAATGGGGTATTGAGGGTTTGTTCCCAGTAACTACCCTTACTCAGAGTCTGGAGGTATTTATCTATTTAGTTGGAGCCTTAGTGCTTCTATTAGGAGAAAATTCTACTCTAATCGGTAAGGGTAAAGGATTGCCAGTATTAGCTGAATATTCTCTTATTGTATTATTTACAGTATTAGGTATGAGTAGTTTAATTTCAAGTAGTGATCTAGTTTCTATGTTCCTATCTATTGAACTACAAAGTTTTGCTGTGTATATTTATAATTGCCTGCGGGTATTAAGTAGTTTCGTATCATGTGTTTTACATTGCACGTACGAAACTGCCCCTACTGCACTAGCTTTTGCAACATACTGTGCTATTAAGGAAGCTGATGATTTACCAAGTGTTATGGAATTCGGGGATTTACATCTTACGTCCTCTCTTAAAGAGGCTAGAGCAGCCCTTAAGGGTAAATCGGGAATCTACTGTATCAAATGTACTGTGTTTTTTTTTTTTGGCTGGAGGCAAACTACGTCTGCCAGCCAAAAAAAAAAAAGGGGCCATGTATGTGGGTTCAGCTTCGGATTTATATGCACGCCTTCACGATCATGTAACGGGTCAATCAAGTAATGTACATTTACAGTTTGCTATCCAGAAATACGGTTTATCCGCTTTTACATTTTCTTTCGTAGAATTTTGCTCACCTTCTGAATTATTGTCTAGAGAGCAGCATTGGCTGGATTGGCTATTCTCTCAGCCCGCAATTTAAGATACAATTTCTTATCAACTGCTGGTTCACTTCTTGGATATAGCATACCAAGGAAGCTAAGGCAAAAATGACAGGATGGCCCCCCCCCTAACGGGGAGGGGGTTGCCCCCCCCCCCCTAAGGGGGGGGGGGCTAGTCCTCGGGGGCCCCCTCGGGGCTTTAAACCATGCCTATGGGAAAAGAGGGGATTTATCTCATCTTTATGGGAGAGTCTCAAACAATGCCCAGACAGTTTCTGTATATAATCTAGAGGGGGTTCTTATTCAATCTTTTTCTTCTCAGGTTCAGGCGGCTGAATGGTTAGGGGTTCATTTTACTACAGTTCCTCGATATTTGAAATCTGGGAAAGTCTTTAAGGGTCTCTATTTTATTAAACGTTCTTAACTTGGCTCTTAGCAAGAATAACTCTTTAAATTCCCTGTTGCTACCCTAAAAGCAGGGTATCGAAAAATATATATATATATTTTTTAATTTTTATATTATATATAAAAATCGATGCTTAGGCTCACTGACTCGATCAAACAACCCTCAATTTCTTATATGATTTTATCGCTTAGTCGGTGAGCCCTGGGCTCCTGGCGTAAGCTTACCCAGGAGCCCAGGGGGGAAACTCATTGCCAGCCAATAAAAGTAAAGGGGGTTTTCGAGATTCTCCCCTACGGGGAAATATACAAGCCAACATGTAAACATCTAGTATGCCATTATGGTGGAAGGTTCCCTGCTCGCCTCGGGCGAGCTGGGAACCAGCCCAGGCTGTCGCCTTGGCAGGTTCCCTATTTAAGAAGTAACATCATAATTAATACTATGTTATCGGCTTTATTCGAAACTCTAGTATCGGCTTTTACTGCCCATTGGATCAGCCCCTCTAATTAAATAAAAGTAAGGTAGCATGATTAATTCAAGATATTTCTTGATTAGCGAGTAAAGGGTATAGCAGGGGGTACATCGCAGATTCACCCACCTCCTCATCGTGTATTAAAGCCCCCGGGGTGGCCGAAGGGCGACCAAGTCCGCCGGCTGTTTTTCCCCCCTCCGCTCCTGGGTAAGCTTACCCAGGAGCCGATGGGGAGACAAACCCCCGGGGCCATGAACGAAATTTAGAGAGAAATTATACGTGCGGTCCCCCCCCCCTGTATAGCCTTTCGTTTTGGGCGTAGTGATTGGGCTAGTTTTATCCGATGGATCTCTTCAATTTCTAGGTCCGTTGGCCCTCCCCCGAGTGGGCGGGCCGTCCCCCCCGGGGAAGGAGTTAAAGCAGTGAATGCAGCCTAAGGAATAACTCAATCTCTAGCTCACTTTAAATATTTATGGGAGGGATATCTCCATTAATAATTTTACGGGATTCCAACCTGTGTTACTGCTGTGAAGTTATGTGACCTAAGGAGCGAGCGAGC
>RBNI01005537.1:0-12436 GCA_003990745.1 Jimgerdemannia flammicorona
AAAAAAAAAAAAAAAAAAAAAAAAGAGATGATATCATTAATAGTAATATCATCAAAGACTAACCAGATAGTATTTAAATCTATAAATAGCTTAGCAGTCATAGTATAGTTAGATTAGCCTTATATGATATAACTGTGAACTAACTCAGCAGTCAGATGATCTCTTGATATGTCAGATCACACTTGTACTATGTGACTGCATTTCAACTCAGCAAGATACTAAGTACTATACCCACATTCAGCATAGCCTAAATAGCCCCTCACTAGTATAAATACCCCCTCCCCCAGACCTCAGAATCTCAGACTTGAATAGACTTGAACACACAAGAACATTCCTGAGTACTTCTCTACAATATCTCTTCACACAACTACTCCTAGTATAGTAATATCATGAATAGCAAATAAACTTATTTAATAACCCACACAATACTCTTAAGTAAATCTGCTCTCCATTAGGTCCCACTTCTAACCCTATCATGAAATTTCCTAATTGGGTATTGTCTGCAGTGATATGTCAATTCAACTAAACTGGTCTTAGTTTCTTAAACTTCTGAAATACAAAAAATTCTGAACATCCAGAACTAGTCCAAATAAGGACTTTGGTTGAGATGTTAACCCAAACTTGAAATCAATAAGCATAGAGGATGTACTCTATATGAAATTAATCTTGACCTTAAGAAAACTGTAAGCGTACAACCTCCAAGCCACCAAAATTGTATATTATCCTCAGAACCAATTTGGAAACCACATGTGAGACTACAAAACAAGTTACTGAAGAGATCATCTGGTTATATAAAATATACCAGCAAACATGAGAACCTACTACCAAGACACAAGAATACCAGAAGAAGTACTATAACCATAAGACTGACTCTAAACCTCTATAACTAGTTTGGTGTATTATACTATTATAAAAGAAAACTGAAAGTACCAAACTCAAACCAAGACAAGAAGGACCCTATCTCATCTATCAAGAGTTCATAAACTGCACTTATTAAACTCAAGACCAAGATACACTGTGACTATACAAGACCTCATTACTTAGTAGAAGTAAAATGCATTTGAACAACTCTGTTTACTCTATCTGTATCACCTCTGTTGGAGAATGACAGACACTTCATCTGAACTCAAGAAAGCCAACATTATCGAAACCAATCTTAAGCCATCTACATAATAGATATTACTACTAGAAATTGTCTCAGATTACAGAAAATATCATTTCCAAGAGGTTCAAACCCCCAGCTATGATATTGGGAGCCCTCACCCTAGACAAGGATGGCCAGTCCTTGCAAATGTGCCAGCAGACCAAAAAAAAAGAGAACCAAGACCTGTTATCCTTATATAACTACTACCACTAAGAACAGCCTTAATCTTGCAAGAGATAGAAGTGATGATACCTTGAAACTAATGATGTTAGAAGTCAGAAAACTGCTCAGACTTTGCCAGCGATGATGTCATCAATAGTGATGTCATCAAAGACTAACCGGATAGCACCTAAATCTATAAATAGCTTAGCAGTCATAGTATAGTTAGATTAGTCTTATATGACATGACTGTGAACTGACTCAGCAGTTAGATGATCTCTTGATATGTCAGATCACACTTATACTATGTGACTACATTCCAACTCAGTAAGACACTAAGTACTATATTCATATCTAGTATAGTCCAGATAGCCTCTCACTAGTATAAATACCCCCTCTCTCAGACGTCAGAATTTCAGACTTAAAGACTTGAAGATCTGAATAATCCAAACACAACTCCTGAATACTTCCCTACAAATATCTCTTTACTAGTGCTCCAAATGAGTCAATTTGAATCAAATCTGGATTTGATTCATCATATGACGGTTTGATCCGAATCTCAAATCCGAAGCCATCTGAATCAACTTGGATTAATCCAAATCACTCCATCCAAATCACTCCATCCAAATTACTCATCTAAACCACCCCAATCCAAATTACTCAATTCAAATTACTCAATCTGAATCACTCAATCCAAATCACTCAATCCAAATCACTCAATCCAAATCCTCCAATTTGAATCCTCCAATTTGAATTCTCCAATTCAAATTCTTCAATCCAAATCCTCATCCAAATCCTTCAACTGAATCCTCCAATCCAAATCCTCCACATGACTCATATGCCAGATGCATCTATAATACAATACACACACACATATACACAATACACACACATGTATATATATATACATGCAAATATGCAAATACACATATTGACAGATCAGTCTTCAACAGTTCACAGTACTGATGATGCTTCAAGTCAAACATCCCTGATAGTTCCACACCTTTTATGCAATCCTCACTCTAAAATCTGGCAATATTGTACTAAGATAGGAGATGATGTTGTTTGTAATTATTGCAAGTAAAAAATTAAGATGCACCTATTGACACTTTTTGTTTATTTTGACATACACATGATATTGTTTCATCTACCCCCATAAACTGCACCAGCCAGAAGTTCAAAATACTTAGGGGTATGACTTCAAATATGAATCAACACATAAAAGACAAGCACTCTGACAAAATCAAAAAGAACACAGAGACAAATAAAATTGACATCCAAGCTATAGTGGGTACATTTATCTGATTGCTTGACCATTTCTATACTAATAATGCCATTTAATCAAAAATATTTAGCCATACTCTTTGGCAGAATTTTGAAATCAGCTCATTTGCTGGATTGTGTGCACAGACCAGCCATTCACAACCATCAAGAGTGATCAATTACATAGCATCTTTGGCCCCCTCAAGCATGATTTATATTTGCCAAGTACTAATACTATTCGCAAAGATGTCCTGGAGGTCTATAGGAAGGAGCATGACAATCTTCACCAGATACTTCAGGTAAAATAAGGGCAGCACCATGACCTTTGCAAGCTGAATTATATAAAAGAGCTCACAAATTTAACCTCACATTCAATAAGCAGAATTCAGCAGGCAAAATTTCGTTTACGATCGACATATGGACATCCCCCAATACAATTTCATTTCTGGGCATTACCGGTCATTAGATTGACCTCGATTGGCAGCTTAAATCTCTCACCCTTGACTTCATCAAACTTGCTGGCCCTCATTCTGGAGACAACATCGCAGATGCTTTTATTAGTTATATCTGGGAGCTTGGAATTATCACCAAGGTAAAAAAGGGGGGCTTGCTGTCAGGTTGGCATTTTGAGAGAGGTTCTAAACCAAATCAGATTTTATTGGTTATTTATTTTCACATAAATTCGCCAACTGAATATTTCAAGTACAGATTTTGGCCATTATGATGGACAATACTACAAATAACTCAACATTTTTCAAAGTTTTAGCAGCCAGCCTCAAACAGGAAAACATAGCCTTTGGTGCAAAAAACTGCCATATACGATACCAGGTCCACATACTGAACCTCGCTATTCAGAACTATCTTATACATGTAGACAAAAAATCTGAGAGAGGAGAGGCCCTGAGTATAATTTCCAAGCTGTGTAACCTGGTTGTATTGGTCTGATTGTCCCCACAATGATGAGACAAATTCACTATACAGTGTAGGGCAATTAGTTTAGTCTTGAAAGAGCTTATATTGAACATCTGTATATATTAGAACTCAACATTTGCAATAATCCAGCACATGCTGGAGTTTGCTGTAGTATGTATCCTTTTTTTCTTCAGTCAGCTGAAGCAACTTGTTTCAGATGATTGAAGATTTATTTAAAAAAAAAAAAAAACAAAAAAAGTCAATAGATTCAACAGTAGCTGCCAACAAGGAAATACAGGCTGAGGCTCTAGGTGAAAGCGAGTGGGACATACTTAGGAATGTTGTCAGAGTTTTGAAAGTAAGTAGTGATTGCTCTGGCTCTACACTCGTTTTGTCAGCCTCCACACTCATTTTGTCTATCTCTATACAATATAATATCTCACCACATATAACTGCCAGTGTTTTGATGATTGTACAAAAGATATAGTCAAACAAACAACCCCGACAATAAGCTTGGCAATACCAGTATACAACCTTCTGATTGACCGGCTAGAGGATAAGCTTGAGGATAGGCTGGAGGGTTGTGATGATTTACGGTTGAGCCTAGATCAGAGAGACACTGTGGAGGTTGCTCTTAGCAAGCTCAGAAAGTACTACTTCCAAACAGATACCACTGTATACTCAATCAGCACAGGTATGTCGATGTCAGCATGTGGCCATTGCCCCTTCCAAAACAGAGAAATCCCTGCAAAAACTCACTCTCTCCTCTCCTTTGAACAGTGCTGGACCTATGCTTAAAGCTACAATACCATAAAGATCAGGGCTGGGAGCAGCACTTCATTGAGAGAACCAAGCAGGCCGTAATTGAAGTATACCAGAAAAACTACACACTGCTATAAGGTTCCAGCCAAAGTCCAGATGAATATGCCAAGGGATCCCTTCTGTCCCACATTTACTTCAGCAGAAAGAGAAAGAGGGAGCTGTCAGTGAAAGAGCTATTGTCAATAGACAAACTTACCATTTACCTTGCCAGTGACTGCATGATCCTGCTGGAGGGCATAGAGGTGCTCAACTGGTAGAAGGTGGGTTGTCAGATAGGCATTAGGCCAATTTAACCCACTAATCTAACCACCACTCTACCCACCGCTCTACCCACTGAGGCATGCAGCTGTGTCAAATGGACTTCCCTAGCCTGTGTGGCATGGCTCAGGACTACCTGGCAATTCCTGCCTCCAGTACTCCCATCGAGTGGGTATTCTCAGGTGGGGTGGACCTCATTGCCCCAAAGAGGTGTGCACTGAATACTGAGATAATCCAGGCATGTATGTATCTGAAGTCTTGGTGGGGCTTGGGCTGCTAAAATTCAGCAGGTCCTGGGGGTTCATGGATAAGTTGGTTGGCCTTGTGGAGTATTTAATACCTTTCAAAAATAATAAAAAGGTAAAAAACCCTAAGGACTCGGCCTGGAGTTTGTGGCCCAAGTGGGCAGCAGTTGGCAGAGTTGGCAGTAGTGGCGGAGGGAGCACACAATGTTTGTGGCCCTCTGCTAGCAGCAAGGGGTAGCTCCAAGCTGTCAGTGCCCAGGTTGGTGGGTGGGTTGGCGAAGGGAGTACACAAAATTTGCGGCTCTCTGCCAGCAGCAAGGGGCAGCTCCAAGCCACAAGCATCATGGTCAGGGGAGTTGGTGGAGGGAGTACGCAAAACTTGCAGCCCTCTGCTAGCAGCGAGGGGCAGCCCCAAGCTGTCAGTACCCAGGTCAGTGGGTGGGGTCGGTCAGCGGGTTGGTGGGTGCAGGGTCAGCGGAGGGAGCATGCAAAATTTGTGGCCCTCTGCTGACAGTAAGGGGCAGCCCCAAGCTGCAAGTGTCTAGGATGGGCAGGGTAGACAGAGAGAGCATGCAAAATTTACAGCTCTCTGCTAGCAGTGAGGGATAGCCCCAAGCTATCAGTACCCAGGTCAGTGGGTGGGGTTAGTTGGCGGAGTTGGTGGGCACAGGGTCAGTGAGGGAGCATATAAAATTTGCAGCCCTCCACCAGTAGCAAGGGGCAGCCCCAAGCTGCAAGTGTCTGGGACAGGCAGGGCAGATGGAGGGAGTACACAAAATTTGCAGTCCTCTGCCAGTGGTGTAGAAATAGTCTCAAGCCACCAAGGAGTCTGGGGCAGAGGGTGCTTCTGGCAGTCAGAGGGTGCTTCTGGTGGTTGGAGGGCATTTCCGGCAGTCAAAGTCCATCACAGATTCAGACCCTGTTGCCAGTTTAGGTCCCATGGGCCAAGGGGCTGGTAGGGCCCTGCATAATGGCTAAGCTAGTGCTACAGAAGAGGTGCCTGGTCCAACCCTCTACATAAGACTACCCAACCCATACAAAATGACTGCCTAACCCTCATGAAAGACTGCCTATCTCTCATGAAAGATTACCTAACCCTCACAAAAACTGCTCCACCCACTGGTCCCAGGCCTTGATGAGCCTATCATCTATTGTAAGTATGATGACTGTTGTGTCTGAGCTCTCCTTGAAGGTAATGGTGCCATGGTAGTCATGTGGTTGGAAGAGGATAGCTGTGTTGACCACAAATGGGACCCCAAAACCATAGGTGAGGTCATACCAGACTCTGCCACTATCCTCTCAGGTTGGGCCCTTCCTTTCTGGGACATAAAATATTACTGGGGTGACATTGTTGTCTGTGTGTGTGGGCAGAGAAAAGTTGCGCCCAATATATCCTAATGTGATACAAGCATATAGTTGGGTGAACCCTTGGCCCAGGACCTCATACTGCCAGGCTGTACTGGTGAATGCTTGCCCTTGGTCCAGCCCCGGGAGCCCTGGCTTGGAAACCTGCCAAAATAGATGGTAACTGGTCAGTCCTTTTTGCATGTGGGGGGGCAGAAACCCCCCAGGCCACAGAAACCCCCCAGGCTGCAGCACCCCAAAAAAGTGAAGCTCCTCACCTCATATGGTATGCTAAATTGCACCAAGAATATATGTACAGCTACACCAAGATCACCACTAAGCTGGCCTGCCATACACTCTACCAATCTGCTCAAAGAACCCCAGATCATAGCCACCATCGCCACATGGGCTGTGTCGTACTCGTGTGCAGTTTGCTCTTCGACAGTACTTCTAAAGTTCCAGTAGGGGTACAGAATCTTGTGCATCCCTGGATGTATCAAAAAGAGTATGTTAGCAAAGAGTGTAATTTATCTGGGGAGGAGTAAAAAAAAGGAAGATGAGTGCAGGGGATTTCGGAACTCTGGAACCCACTCTTCACCAGTGTTGCAGTATATCCAATTCCTGTCCAACCCCCCCTCCTTGCTTTTTTCGCCCCCTCTTTCCTGCCATCTGGTATTTGATGCAATCCTCACAAATCTCATTAATGTGGTGGTGAAGCTCATCACCATAGAGGTTCCTTACCACCATTGCAACCACCTCTCTATATTCATTAATAAAGATATGGTTCTCTTTGTTGTTAGTTACTCTTGCTGGCCAATGGACCCCTTGGTCAAGAACTATTGGCTCTGATTCAAATGTAGACCCCCAAGCCTTGATGATGATACTGGTACTGCTCATGCTGAACATCTTGCCCTCAAATTTCTCTATTTGATCAGATGCCAGATGTGGTTGAACTTGGGTAACTTTGAACTCTCCTTTCCAATGGAACTGAACCCTGATCTGAGGGACTGAGATAAGTGTGTGGATGGGTTGCATGCAGACAGGTTGCATGTGGACAGGTTGCATGTAGGCAAGTTGTATGCAGGTAGGTTGTATGCAGGTGTGGGTGTTTTTTAGGGGGAGATCACATAAAAAATGAAATTAAATAAAACATGGAGATGGGTATTTCAGAAAAAGAGTGTGAGTGAGTGAGTAAGTGAGCTGCATGCCGACGAGTTGCATGCCAACGAGTTGTACAAGTTGCATAAGATTGCTCATAGAGACTTGCTTCTATTCCTTTTGAGACCTTCACTATGCGATGCATTGACTCAATAGCTCAGCCACTAAAGGTATGCTATACAATATCCTCTAACCTTTCTTCATCTTGACCAGATGTTGCGAATAAAGTCAGCAGATCTCGCCATAGAGCTGTAGACCCTAAGAAGAGCATGAGGTGAATCAGGTCATGCTGGGGGAATTTAAATAAGTAAAAAGTAGTGGCAGAAAAGAGCAACCTATATCTACTACCAACTGCTTCAAAAAGGCTGCCGCATATATAGCTGTAAGGTCTGTGAATTCCAAGATCTGAAGGGCCACTGTGAGTTGTTGCCAGAATTCACCCTCATCCCCACCATTGCCATCACCATTATCATTGCCATCATCATTGCCATTGCCATCACCACTACCATTGCCCCTTTGGCTCTCAATGAGCAGCTTGTGTGCTGTCCATATGAGAAAGAATCTAATATTATCAGTAGAGAGTGTGTTTCTATCTCGAATACTCTCTCTTTTGATGATCATTGCAGGGTGAAAAATGAGTAGACTGGACCAATGTACAAATTAAGGACTGCTGTTTTGTCTACTCATGATGTGGCAGAAAAGAACAAAGAAAAAGAACAAAGAAAAGATAGGGAATAAAGAAAAGGGTGATATCACCAAAGTGAGTAGGAAAAAAAAAAAACAAGAGTGAAATGAACAAAAGAAAGGGTGATGTCACTAAAGATTTTAATCCAGATAGATCAATCTGGATGGATTGTCCAGATGGATCAATCCAGATGGATCAATCTGGATCAATCTGGATCAATCCAGATCAGATCACGAGACCAATCTGAGTTGATTTGAATACATCACATGACAAATCTAAATCGAATCTCATCTGGATCAACTCCATTTGTTCGGAGCACTACTCTTTACACAACTACTCCTAGTATAGCAATATCATAAATAATGAATAAACCTATTTAATAATCCATAAATTACTCTTAAGTAAATTCACTTCCTGTTAGGTCCCACTCCTAACCCCATCACGAAATTTCCTAATTGGGTATTGTCTGCAGTGATACACTAATTCAACTAAGCTGGTCTTAGTTTCTTGAACTTCCTGAAATACAGAAAATCCTGAATATCCAGAACTAGTTCGAAAAAGGACTTTGTTGAGATGTCAACCTGATCTTGAAATCAATAAGTGTAGAGGATGTACTCCATATGAAATTGATCTTGACCATAAGAAAACAGTCTTCCAGAATATCCAGAACTTCTAGAAAACCCTTCCAGAACTATATAATGGTTACCCTAAAAAGCAACTCTCTTACAACTTGATAGCAGTGGTTTACAATCCAATTCTGCTTCAAGACACTTCCTCACTCTGCTACAAACTCCTCTGAGAATTCCTATAAGTTGCTATAAAGCCCAACCTCTGAACTGGAATTTATCCTGAACTATCTGATAATTTGGAGAGAATTGAACCTAATATACAAGGACAATTTGACCTCCACACCTATAACAAGTGAGATAAACTTCATTCGAAGAAAGAAATACTCTAGTTAAACCAGCAAATAGGTGAAACCCTATTTACCAAACTCCTTGCTCTACACCCAGCAAGTCAAGATAAAGAAGGTCTTATTGAAGTCTTCTTTACTCTTCTCAACAAGAGTTTTGTCAGCTCTACAAATCTGAGTGACCTAGGACAACCATCAGCAGTCTTTCTAGCCTTAGTCTCTCACAAAGCTCAAGCCTCTATAGCCAAGTGGCTCAACTCTACTGACTTTCACTGTACAAGAACCAAGACTGCATTTTACTACAGATTCCAGAACAGCAAGACCTGCCATATTCTTAAAGAAGAAGCAAGAGAAACCCTTCATCAACTACCTGACCCTAAACCAGAAGCAGGCTCTGCTACTACTCTACTTGAACCTGAAACCAATACTGAACTAGAACTTGACTTTGAATTAAGTCCATCTGAAATCATATATACAACTGATTCTGTCTACTTCAATGCTAAGCAAACCCAACTACATGTGGACCAAACTGAAGAGAAGGAGGAGTATCTCAGTGAATTTGATCCCAGATACACTACTGAAGGAGATGCACCTCCATCAGAACAGAACACACCTATATAGCAACAAATAGCTATCTATCGAGCCCTTACTCCAGACCCATAACTACTACTCTAGCAACTTATACAGACCCAAAGAACCCCATCACACTCTGTACCAGTACCTCAAGTAGTATTAGTAACACTACTACCAGCAGTCCAACTGCCTCCAGTAAACAATATGGCAAACCAACAGATTCTAGATCTCATAGCCCAGATAGCTATAATGGCAGCAACTATTACTGCCTTAGCTGAACAGACCCAACTAACCAAAAATCTGAGCCTACCTACCTTCAATGGTACTGCATAAGAAGTCCAAAGCTTCATTAGTGTAGTTGACACTAACTTTGAAGCATCAATGGACCAATGAGCAAGTTGCTGACTGCCTTCTGACAAACAATCAAGACCACACTCTGGAACAACTCTTTACTACCACTACAGCCTATGTCCACCAAGTTGTTACATTCTTCCAAGAACCTGCCAAAGAATGGAAGTGAACCCTTTCTGAAAAACCCCTCACATGGGACACCTGACCTGTAGTAATTGCACAAAATGCAGCAAACAATGCCCCAGGATATAGAGCCCATCCTGCAGCCCCTAGACTCAAACAACTTATAATTGCTCAATACTGTAGTGAAACCATGATTGCTGAATCTCGAGTAAAACTCTGCAACCTCAAATTCGATATATATAGTAAGAAAGAATTCAAAACCTTCTATACAAAACTCAAGTCACTCCTGAACACCATTGGCCTAGGATATATTGCCAATGATGAAGCATAAAATAGTACAAGAGCAGACCATTTATTCAATGCACTATCTGAATGACTTACTAGAAAAATCCAAGAACAAGGCCGCCCAGTTAGTTGTGGTCACCAACAATGGTGCCTGGCAAGAATCAAGACTATGGTTAAGCAAATCCTAACAGCTGGACCAATTCTGCCCTGAAGGCAATTCATCAACAAGGAAAAGACTTAGACTAAGAAAGAAGAACCCAAGCATGAAGTATCCCGAGTTCCCTTCACATCCATGTCTTAGATACTCAGAAATCATGAATCTACTCAACCGAGTATCTTCAAGAAACTCACTGAAGGAGAAAGGAATGAACTTTGAAGAAGCAGAGCATGCTTCTATTGCTGAAAGACAGGACACATGGCCAGTGCCTGCTCCAACCAAAAATCCTGAACAGCAATATGAGCAACTGTTACTACTCTACACTACCTCAATAACCTGACTACCAGATAACTAGACTTTGTCAAGTTAAGACAAACTGCTAAGGCCCCAACCAAAGGAAGTCAAAAGGTAGCTGAATATAACCTGTATACAGCTGAAGAAGCTACAGTTTCCAACTGAGAAGTCAAGCAAGTCTATATAGGAATCAGCATCCAAATCTCTGAAGGATATGTTGGAAGAATATACTGTCACAGTAGCCTAGCATTGAAAGGACTCTCAGTAGAAAGAGGAGTCATTGATGAGAATTACACAGGCAAAATTATTGTTCTCATCCAAAACCATAGTTGGACACCCTTCAAGATTCCCATTAGTTTCTGTATTGCTCAGATCCTATTCGAAAAAATCGAGTCAACCCTGACAGTCAAGGAAGTCCCTGAACTACTACCCACCATCTGAGGATCCAAAGGATTTAGCTCATCAAATAAGGCCCCAGCCCAATCTGTCATGAGCAAAGAAGAACAATTCTATAAGAAAATTGAAGACAGATATATACCAAGTGGCTGATATCCCCATGGCATTGGAATGTACTCTTCCCAAATAATTGATGATTGTCTCTCTTGTATCAATGAACTGGCTCAAAGAAGAACTAACAGAAGGAAAGTGCCCACTACTGAAATCACTACTATTGGATCAGACAAACTGCTTATACTTCAAGCTTTTGTCAACTGAGCACCTGTCAAGATTATGATAGTCAGTGGTGCCCCAGGCAACTTTATCAATAAAGAAACAGCCAACAGACTTAAGGTCTTCACCTCTCTAGTACAACAAACCCAAGCAGTTGCCACAGCTGATGGAACCTCACATGTTATCAGCAAGAAAGTCTGCAACCTACCCTTCCAAATCAGTGACTATCGAGTACATGTTACTCTTCAAATTGTACCACTTCCTGACAATGAGATCATTCTTAGAACCCCATGGTTGAAACAAGAGAACTCTATGATCAATTGGGTAAACCATTCTCTGACCATCAAGAAAGGATGCTACAACTTCAAACTGCAAGGTGAAAAAGATCCACTCAGCTCTAGTGACCCTGGACCAAAGATCACTCACATCAACAAGCTACAACTCAAGAAATTGGCCAAGAAATGCCCTCTCTTTGCCATCTCTATCCATCTATCCAAAGGAGAACCTGAGAACTCTGAAGAAGACTTTTCCAAAGTTGACAGCCATGTCAGACCACTACTTCAGAAATTCTAAGATATATTCCCAAAGAAGCTTCCAAAAGGCCTACCACCTAAACAAGTAGTAGACCATGCCATCAAAACTATTCCAGATGCCAAGCCAGCCTTCAAGTCAATCTACTATATGTCTCTAAGAGAAATCAATTGTAAGCATACAACCTCCAAGCCACCGAAATAACACATCACCCTCTGAACAAGCCACTGAAATCACCTGTGACCTCCAAAAAAATCTGGAAATCACCTACAAGATCACAAAGCTGAGTCAAACTGAAGTCACAGTGCACAAAGCTGAGTCAACATGAAGTCACAGAACACAAGATTCACATAAACAGAATCTTATCAATCAGGACCAAATGCATATCCCTTTGACTATTTTGTACCTATATTTAGAGGCAAGATTTTAAAAGTTTATAACTTTTAAAATCATAATAGCTTTTAAAAAAAAAATTACCAATAATTTTTCATATAATAATTCTACCTTTGGTAAAAATTTTACAAAAAAAAAAAAAAATGTTTTTAACAAA
>RBNI01005538.1:0-12435 GCA_003990745.1 Jimgerdemannia flammicorona
TTTTTTTTGCCAGATACAGCACAGGACGCGGTTTGTTGCAAGAATATAAAAAAAAATAAAAAAAATAAATCGCCTCGTCGTTTGTATCGGCGAGATTACCTCAATCGCACCGGCACCATTGGGGTTGTAACATTAACGGGTAGGCCATTGTTAATGTAATGGGCGCCCCCTTCCATTAATTTCACGTGTGCGCCATTGGCCTATCCTCGGGCGAATCCGCAATCATGTATCGGACTAGTATCCCGAAATGGGTCCACCAAGCAGTGTCATCCGGGTAGAGGTTTAAGACCCTGTCGAATGAGGCTGGCAAGCGTTTGGCATATCCGATTTTCCCGACGATCTTATCCAGCCGTCCCTTGGGTACGCTGCCGATGATCAATCCCAGCTCGATAAAGATGACGCCCAATGAAAAAATATCGCCCGCTTGACCAACGGTAAATCCTCAGCTGTTCTGGCGGCTTGAAGGACACCGTGCCGCCCACTGAGCTCGACGTAACGTTAAAATGATTTGATAGCCCATAATCGCATATGACAGACAGGATGTTGGAACGCGTGATTGAGCAGCACGTTCGCGGGCTTGAGATCGCGGTGTTTGATGCAATATCGCACCAACCGGCCAGCAACGTTGCAAACTTCCAAAAATCGAACTTATCCCTGTTCTTAATAAAACTTTTCAACTCCAAAGTTGCCCACTGACTCATGACAAACACCATGCTTCCCTCTTGCTCGTACGATAAGATGTGGTCTCGAGAGCAGACGCAGTTCGCGATTCAATGCTGCACGATTGGCGGCGGTTTGAGCCACGAACGTTGCGGGCATAGAGCTTTTTTTCCTGCACCTAGACAACTGTGCCGTGCAGCACCTGAGAGTTTTGCAATGGTACAAATGGAACCGTCTCGTGTGAGAGTAGTATGCGGTGCTGCTTCTCGCTGAGACAGCCTAGTGAGCTTCGGTGAATATATCGACGAATTCGTCGTTGAAGTCCTCAACGCGCTTCAGCTAGTTTCGGGTAAATGGAAATTAGTGTATGCGTTGGGCGCGTCCGATTTCTTGATCTCCCACGTTATGACGAGACACTCAATAATCCATTGGCCAACGGACGGCACAGCGCCCCGACCTGCATATCGACTCGTTCAGGTCTCTATTCGGAAAAGCAATTTCGAGAATAGTTAACGACAGCGGGATTTGCTCTACAGCGTCATCTTCGACCGCCAACATGGCATTGGCGTCATTGAATGTGTCGGACATGGTAATTGTTTGCACTGTTTGCACTGCAAAAGAATCGTTTTAAATGTGTCGGTCTGCCACTGAGCCGAGGGCACGCATCCAGCGATTGATGCCAATTGGCTAACGGGTAGACTTATTACAACGACGCACCGGCTCAAGTGCAGGTTATACAATAGTTGTTCACAAAGATCACTTCAACTTTCTCTTGTGAAACGGCAATAATGGCAAATAGATTCTCACAATGTCACTTTGAAGACAAAGGAGCTCCAGCGCGACAAACGGAAATAAATCGATATTGGCTTTCGGGCAACTGTTTTATTCAAATTCAAACTACTAGGGTATTATTATACAAATATCTTATGCTAAGGGTGACTAATGGGCGTGCCTTCGGGTATAAATACTTGGACCGTATTGTGGTCTTTCCAGGTATGGCTGCAGTTGTCATGTGGGTCTCCTGCTGGGTAGTTAAGAGTATATCGGAAATTGGCATGACGTCACCGCCAACGGGTTCAGGTCGGAAATACTAGCTAAGCTAATACATTATACAGACGGTAGAAGTTATACCAGATGGTACAGATGGATAACTATATAATGGTCGTTTTTTGATTACAAGGACTAAAATGGGGTTCGACTATTCACGCTGACCATCTTAGTCAGTGGTTTCCTGGTTGAACATCAGAGACGGGGACAACGCCAGCGGATCGTTACGTTGTTTGAGGTCGTGCTTTTGTTCAAGTGGCGCAGCCAAATAATAATAGAACTCACGTATCGATCATGGGTCAGATTATAATGGGGGACAACCCGGCCTGTTGTCGAAGTGCAAGGCAACCACGTGAACATCAATTAAATTAATTAAATTTGAACCAGTCCTTTCGGCTTTATGACGTGACGATGTTCCCATTCTATGACCTAGATCTATACACACCAAAACAATACACACCCAAATATACACACCAAGATATCTAGACGCCGTTGGCGATCTTCGGGGCTAAACAATAAATAGGGTCTATGTTTTTTGGCACCTAACCCGTGCGAGCATTGCTATGCTTTCGCATACGTCGACACACCCAGATTCGACGATTCTTTGTTTAAACGCAACAAAGAGGCTTGCAAAACTGTTTTTGATTGATGTAATGATGCACATGATGTTACTGCACATGTGGCGTTATCAGTGATTGATCTGATGGGAGATGTTGGCGGAGCACAAAGAAGCGAATTTAAATCATGTGGCATCAAATTAAAAAAAATGCCCACACACTTGTGGTCCTTATAGCAAGAATGATGTGACGACACGTGATCGTGTCGTCTGCCAATTACTTGCTACCACCCCGTCCAAAGCTCACGGGGTCCCTTCGCGCTAGTGGTGTAAATCTGCCACATGTCTCGGTCTCGTTCGCGATAAGGCGAGACACACGCCTGGTGACTGTTTTACGCCTTAATCTGTGTTCCCGTCAATGACGTTCTTTACAGTGTTTCAGACGTCTGTTTCAAAAGGTTCCATGGCCATTCGCCACTGAGGTCATTGATTGTGACTGCCACGTGCATTTTGGTCGTGTATATACACAATCTTGCCCGCATTCTTCCCTTCCGCTTGATACAACACGCACAACACGGTGAGTTGAGGAGTCCGTAGCCGCAAAGCATAGTGAATTTGTTTGTATGTGACGTTTAGGAGCGAACAAGGTCCAAATGAGTACACGCCGCCAATACCTAGAACCTTTCTTTCTTCGAGCTTTCCTAATAGCCACCCAAACTTTCTGGCTATGCCAACCGACGATAGTAAGTAAACAACTTCATACCCTAGACGTGAAATATCGGCATGGTGTCACACCTCTCTTCTGAATTCAATTATTATACATGCTTGATCGTAGACTCCACGACATTCACGACGATCACCGCCGCAACGCTAAAAAGGGCGAGGATTATGCTCAAGACGTCAAGGGAGTGAAGGTGGTAGGAGCCTGCTATTCCTTGACTTAAAAATATTGTCGAGCAATATATTAAACTGTTGCAATATTAACTGTAAACTCTGCTATTCGCACTCCAACAGGTTGCGCTGTCGTGCCAATGATACTCAATATTGCATTGATGTACGAGGCATACGGCCCCAACGGACGGGTAGCTGTGAAAACCCCCGACTAAAACGGTTGCACTACCGAGGCATAATGGAACTAGGTAGGTCGCAATTTCTTAAAATCTGGAACATCTGGGCGCGATTGCCATTTCTGGTGTCATCGAGAATAACCATCGTCTCCTGCACATCATAGAGAACGCCGACGAGCATCTCTCCAATGACGACAACCCCCAAATCATGCGAGCGGTACACGTCCTTCACTCTCAAAGCTTACAACATAACGATCTCAAGTGCGTGAACCTCCTGGTGTTGAGATATCTGGGGAGTCCCGTAGCGACCTGGGCTTTACACGTTCCTCCCCGAAGTCTACAACACGAGCTTTTCACACTTGAGATCGTTGTGCTGTAAGTTTTGGGAGTGAAGGACCTGTACCGCTCTCAAGATTTGGGGGTATATACATGGTGTGGGCGAAATCCTTACGGCGGATATCATTGGGGAGTTTTCGTCGGCGCAATCCATTATAAGCAGGATACGATGGTCTCCTAATATCATCATCCCCTCGGCAGTGCAACCGCCTTTTTCGAGGATTTTCACGGCAACCCGTCCGTTCGGGCAGTGTCCATCCCCTTCCCAGTTCTGATACCCAATACAATATTGGGTATCGACTCCAATCTTTCTGGCACGAAATTTGGGGTGATTAACCTCGACTTCGTCTACGATCTGCTAGCTCGATTTGCCGCTCCAAAGGCAAGAATCAGGCGCCTACCTCCTTCACTCCCCTAGCGAGCATTGTCCTCGCCCTCTTTGTGGTCGCGACGGTAAACTTCGGTGGTGTCTACGATCAGGCAGGTGACATGTCGGTATTACAATTTTCATTATTTTACGAAATTGTACATATTGTGAAGTTATATAGTGTTTATATTCTTTAAAACTGTCCTCCGGTATTAAAGAGAGGCCCGGGATAAAGTGTCGGTCGGCAATAAATAAACCTTTAAGAACACCGTCCGGAGAAAAATCTAGGGTTGTATGGCAGGAAAGGGTCAAACACACCTTGTCCAACGCCAGTGAGATGTTGTCGACATATCGAAACAAATGTATTTGTAGGTTCTGATGCGGCTCTTCCGGCAAGCACAGTATTATTAAGGTTGAGAAAACCCTCGCTTTGCAAAAAGCGGGTTGTTGACACGTTTGCGTTTCATCCCGTGCACCAACATTCTCTCATAATTCATGTTTGACAAGATCGCTTGTAGAAGTTGTAAGTTTGCCGTGTATGCAGGGAACATATATCGAGCCCCTTTCTATCCAGTGGCACTCTCATTGACGTACCTGGATCCCCCCTTCAATACGACATAAATTTTGCCACACAATCTCCTCTAACTACACTATTCAACATGAAAAGGGCGTTAACATCAGCCATAAAATCGTCTCGGCATCATCGGCCGTCAAAATGGTGAGCTGGTTGTTGGACAGATAAAACTCTTACATGTGCTGATGATGCAGTTGTTTAATGCCAGATTAAGGATCTGCAGAGCCCATTCTCCGGGAGCGTGTTGTTGGATGAAGATTTGCAGCTGAGCAACATCTTGCCACTATGGGCGATGCATTACCGCTGCGCAGTGATTGACATTGAAGGGCAATGTATTATCGCTGACCTCGATGGGAATAGCGAATAGTCGCCGGAAGATATTAGCCTTTGAGGATGGTTGGTCGCTGAGGACGACGATGGACGAATAGCCTGCAGAATGGTTGACCGTAACTTGGTCTATCCTCAATCAGATGTCACATGATCTCATTCAGCCTGAAAATTCGCGTTGAACGAGAGGGTGACGTCATGACATGACTTTCATTTCCAGTTCGACACGCGGCGTAAAAAGACGGCCGTTTGCATTACTTGTAAACGGGAGACCCGAGTTTCTGGATGGATACTTGTGCTAAATTGGACGATGGAAACATTCACGCTGAATATTCGATCAAAGATCATATGATACATGTCATTGTGCAGTCTGTGTAAGACAGCGTCCTGCGGAAAAGGGTGAAACCTTCAATGATTTTGGCATGCGAAAGGGGCATGCATCATAAAACCACGTTATATGCAGCTACACAATGTATATGCGGTACAAGGATTTCGTGATGTGGGAAAGGGGAACACAAAAGGAGCCTGCCGATGCAGTTGGGCAAGCAGAATATTCTGCACCTATACCGGTTTGACGGTATGCACCAAGATCATCCTAACACGACATCGAGTTGCCCAAAGCACTATAAGAACCACCTCATTCCCTCTCCATCGTGTTCTACACAACAACCAAGCGACCGATCACCTCTAAACAAATTAACCAACACTTTCAAACACAAACCAAAAAACCAAAATGGAATCCCGCTCCGCCAACACCAGCGCCAACACCAGCGCCAACGCCAGCGCCACCACTACCACCCGCAAGCATGTTCTCGCCATCACAGGCGGTGATACCTATCTCGGCCACTGCATCGCCATGTACCTGCTCCGCGAGTCCGACCGCAATGGTCGCGATCGTCACGGCGATTGCCGCATTCGCGTCCTGTGCCGTCGCGAGAAGGACTGCTCTGAGTTGCGCGACTTGGGCGCAGAGATTGTCGTGAGTGAACTTCATCGGCCTATTATCGTCATTTTAGGCAGATTAAATCCTAGATATATACTAATATCGGTAATCTTGATAGGAAACCGACTACGAGGACCGCAAATCTCTCCGTCACGCCTTCCGCAACTGTCAGTACGTCGTCTTCATCCCAGAGAATACCCGCAACCGTGTCCGCCACGGCGAGTGCGCAATTGATGCCATGGAACGTGAGGACGTCCGCCACGTCCTCATGATGTCCACGTGAGTTCATAACTCTTCATACTTTATGATATTCAATGGTTTGGTAATGGGTTTAAACGTTCCCTTGATTCCCTCTACAGGATTGGCGCCGAGGCCAGGGATAGGGAGCTCAGGAACCTCTGCGAGTTCAGAGAGCTCGAAAGGTACCTTGAGGACAGATTCACCAGGGGGAGGTGGTGCATTTTCAGGTACACAATGTCTCCTTTCACATTTTCTCGAACATTCGATAGCAAGCACACATCTCACTATCCTCGAAAACACAGACTCGGCTTCGTCCAACAGCTATTTCTGCTGTGGGCTCCCATGATCGAAAATGAACGCGTCCTCAAAATGAGCACCGGTCGTGATGGCCGCTTTGCCGCTGTCAACCTCAACGATGTCTGCCGGGCCACTTATGTTGCCCTGACCCGCGGCCGTCGCGGTGATCATGGCCATCGCGGTGGCCATGGCCGCGACGATGACCGCAACCGCGCTCAGTCGCAGACCCATTCCCAGGGTCAGCCACAGGGCCAGCGCGACCCACAGGGCTTCCGTTGGGAACCACTTGATGAGCGCCACCACCGCCGCGTGTATCGCCTGACCGGTGCCGAGCCCTTGAACGGTGAAGAAACGGCGCGCACTCTCAGCGACGCAATCGACGAGCGCGATATCCGGTTTGCGGCTGTGTCCCGCTCAGATATGAGGAAGGAGCTTGAGAGGATTCGCGATGAGGATGGCGGTAGGCGCGGTAGGCGCGAGGAACAGGCCGTTGGTGCTATCGCTCAGGCCGCTGAACGCAAGGATGAGGGTCGTGACTACAAACGTCGCGAAGACGGTAAGAACGATCGCAATGACGACAGGCGCCACGACGACAAGTTCCGTCATCGCAAGCCATTGAGAAAACATCTTAATGAGACCAAGATCGAAACGATACTCGATTTCTTCGAATATGTCAAGATGGGCCGCGCTGATTTCTCTTCTGGTGAGTTCCGTTGCGTTGGTTATATTCGCATTCATGAATCTCTTCATTAAATTCTATCGTTGCTATTTACGCCCAGGTGATCTCCGCGACATCATTGACGAGGAGCCCGAGTCACTTGGACAGTTTTTCAAAGAGCACCGCGACGAGTTCAGGGGTGATGATAGCAGGCGCGGCCGTGACGACGAGCAGAAACGCCAAAAGTGACGCGTCTCATTGTATGCCGCATCATTGAAGTCGTCGTGCCGAATAGGCTGACAAAATGGAGATTAGTTTCATATCCAAGTTAAAAATATATAGAAAAAATAAAAGACAAATATTGTGCTGATCAATCCACTGGAAGAAATTGAATAAACAAAACACCTTCCAAATAACCCGCAAGCATCATTGATTATTTGTGAAAATTGCACACACATCACAACCTAGGAATTACCATCAATTAAATGTGAAATCACTATCTGATTAGAGGTAAATCTCGGGTTTAATATTAGTAATTTCCACACAAAAAAAAAAAAAAAAAAAAAAAACCCCCCTATATGACGGTTAAGTAGTGCTCCGAAGGAGACATCTCGATTAAGAACCAACAAAACGGGGACCTTACCGTTAAAACAATTACGGAATGATGACTAACTATCATAAAAGGATGACAACAATTCCGGAAAGAAGGTGATTACAGAACAAAGAATATTGTAGAACAAAGAAGATTACAGAATGACGATGCTTCAGACATCGGAGACAATTACAAAGCGACCACGACTACGAAACGGCCATTATGTAATGACAATGAAAACGATTACATGATGTCGACGAAGACGATGACAAAATAGAATAAAGGCTCATCTTTTACTAGATTTTAAAAATAAACTATTCTACCTATCTCGGACTTTCTAAATAGTAGCTCTATAGATTTAAACTTAAAGTTAATAGAATATATATTTAATTGTTAAAATATCAAATAGTCAATCTTAAATAAGAAATGAAATGTAAGGACTGGGTTTATTTAGGAAATTTTTGAGTTACTTTTATAAAAGAAATTTCAAAATATTATAGTTGTAACCCATTTTGTTATTGTCTCATTCAGGGTAGAATTGTTACTTTATAAGAATTCACAAATGTACAACAGCAGAATATTAAATTTTGTATTTAAATTTTTCTAGTACCAACATGTATATTGTAATGGTGACCTCAGAATGATGACATCAGCACAGGAGACAGCCTTTCCTTGCAAGCCACCAGATTGGAGCACAAGAAGATCATATGGTATATAAGATGAGCAATGATGACCAACTGTGAGTCATTGTGACCACAGTATGGCTATCTTGAGAAATATAAAAGAAGGATCAAAGAACTACAGTAGCAGTAACCAATAAGACCCACCAATCCCAAAATAGCTCAAAGACTTATTACAAACAAAATGTCTGCTGCTTGCCAAACCTCAAGGTTAAGGAATCACCAAGGTACCTCAGTTGAAAAAAGGATGTTCCAAGACATCAGAAGAGCCATGAGGACCTGCTCAAGAAGAACTCCTAGTGTCAACCTGGGGACTAGTGACCCTTATCATTATATTCTCTACTGCCGTGAAATGGAAACAAGGATCACCATTGCTACCAAATGCCTCCAAATATGGTAGGAGTATAAAATAGGAAACCTCCTCTACTAGGAGTTTCCACAGGCCAGCACTCAAGAGCTACAAGATGCCACTCCCATGGACATATATATGCAAAACAAGGATAGCTAAGAAGATTCATCAGATCTTTAGGTATGTACCATAGTTAATTCCCAACTTGGAGTATGTTAGAGTCTCAGATTTCAGAGACCTGTTAGCCTGCTATATCGATGCACTAGAAGCTAGGGTGGCTACAGAAGCCCAGTCCACTATCACCCTCAATAGTGATGAAGTAGAAGACTTCTGGCATCCCATTCTTCAGAACAACCCAGATCAATTTCTGTAAGGATTGATTTCAGTATTTCAAGGTCTAAGCATCCAGGTTAGACCTCCCCAAGACCCCACATTTGTTCCCTATTTTTTGGAAGAGAACCTCATAGACTGGAGAGCTCCAAATCTCCTTGTTCCTGTTGCCACCACTACCAAACATAATGACGTCATTGGTGATGATGTCATCCCACATAACATATATGAATTTGTGGACCTCATCTCCTTTGAAGACATCCTGACCTCTGATGAGGATGAAGCCCCTATAGTCTTGAACATTCTGCACTAAAGTCCTTTGGTTATACTAAATAATGCCAGCACTGGTATTCTGAGGTAACACTAAATTATACTAGCATCTTGAACCTATACAACTATTAGTGCCAACCCTGGAACTTAGCAGTTTTTTCTGTCCTGGCATTTTATTTTAGTTATTGGAATTTATATTTAGCTTTATATCTTAGCAACCATTGAATTATATTTTGTATAAATACCCCTCTTATTTCCTTTGAAATAAAGTCAGTTCTGGTTCACTTACACATACTTCCTTGCAAGCAATCTAAGAGATAACAAGACAGTTTAAAGATAAGAAGTTTGAGGACTATAAGACCTTGGGAAGGTACTCCAATAAGAACTTGCTCATAACAAACTTGAGTTAGTCTAAGAGATACACCTTGAAGAGAATCTGGCATATTTGAAGGACTCAGCGACCACTATGTGACAATATATATAAATCTTAAAATTTTTCTCCCATGCGTAAGCAGGAATGATTATGTGATGTCACTGCCCGGAGGCGTAACGTTCGGATTCTGGTGGCTGTAGCCAGGCGGCAGGCCATTTCGGTTGGGGTGGGATCGTATCCAATGGTAGCTGCGACGAAAACAAAAAATATCTGCGTCTGAACGAAAGGAAATGTGACGTCACGGTAATTTCGTAAATGTCAAATTTTCATCCAGTTACTGGGTGGCGGCACCTAACCAATTAAGCATGGCGTAAGGTCGTAGCCGCCATCCAACGGAACAATAGCGGCTGCTAACTCTCAGATTACTTATGACAGGATGGCGCAGTGCTCAAGATATGTACAGGGTCCTGTTGCCTAACACATGTTTCAGATCAATTCGTCTTTATTCCCGCATCAATCACCACTTCTATGCAATTCACCCAACTACCCATAACAGTCTTCGAAGAAATCATCGTCCTATCTGACCTGAGAGCATGGCGCCTCGTATCACACACATTTCTCAAACTTGCCAACACTCCTTGGGTCAAAACCGAATGGCTAGCCCTGCAGCCCCTGCTACAGCTGCCGGTGCGTCAATCGGAGGAGTTGTTTCTGTCGGCATTACTCACCGATCAGACGGATGAATCCTCTTGGAAAAACGCCTTTGGAGCCTGCCACCTCGGTGGATTGGAGCCGCCGTCCCGCGCGTACCTCAAAGTCCCAGCTCCGCACAACCCGGACTTCTTTGACCTATCCGTCCTCCGCATGCTCCATTCTCGACATCAGCGTAAGTTTCTCGAACTTCGCGATGGCGTGCTGATGCATGTCGCCTTCTGGTATAAGGAGGAAGAAACCATCTTCATGATCGAGCAAGGGGCGCCCGTAGATCACGACGACGGCTGGGTCCTCGCGCGTTTTGCTTGCCGTCCAGACGCCTACCATCTTGCAATGATCGGTGACCTTATTCATCGTTACGGTGCGAGTGTGTACCCTTCGGACCACCTCGTGAACAATGTCCTTGCTGCCGTACTTGTGCAGAACAACGATTATGGCGATCTGACCAAGTACCTGGTCACCTGCGACAAAGCCAAATTATTGCTAGACTACCACGGAAGCCCTCTCGTCTTCCGAGCCATCGAATTTGGTAATCTGCAAGCCACGAGATATTTGCTTGACTTGTACCGTGAAAATGGCGAATTCGACACAATCAACACAAAAAGGTTGTGGACGCATGCACACGAATGCGGCGGGTCTACCGGGTTGATGAAAGTGCTCGTGGAAGAATACGGCGTCGAAAAGGAGCGTTCGGTCATGCATATGCACGCGTACGTCAGGGCCCATAAACGTCGTCAGTATGAAATCAACAAAACCGGCGAGTACGATAGAAAGGACCAGGAGTTATGGGACTGGCTCTGGGGCGACGACTTCACCGTAACCGAAGACTACCTCTACGTATCGATGGATCTCCCCAACCTCTACCGTCATGTCCTCCAACGCGCTCCCTCCACCATCTCGTGGAAGATCGTCATGCTCTTCGCCGTCGAGGAGAGCAATATCCCGAAGGTGCGACTGCTTCTCGACTCGGGCCGGTACTCCGTGCATTTCGACGCTAACGAAACTCTAATGCAGAGGTGGGCAAGTGAAGAGTTCCCAAAAGAAGAGTGGTGGGAAACCGCATACATGCTTGATGGTTTTGTTCCGTTCCTAGTCAGTCGTGGAGTCGCCATGCATGCAGCCATCCGCCCGGAGTTGGATAAAGCGAACACAATGCTGGCCGAGTACAAGCGGGAGGTGGGCGCCTGCTCAAAGAAATTGCGCGCTACTCCATGGACGTTGATCCTGACTGACGTGTTGCGAGGGGACTGGAATATAGTATTGTTGCCGCTGCCTTACATTCCGGACAAGTACTTAAAAGATAGGGTCGCGCGGTATACAAATCGTGATATCGAAGAAAGTCATTTGGTTGACCCCGAAGAAATAGCTGCCTGCTTTGCGGAGTACGATGTCGAGGAGCGGGAGGGTAGTTACAAGGAGGCGATTTTTGTAGTGATAGAGGATGGGTTGACGGGAGAGATAGAGTGCCGGGCGCGCGTCGGGAATCACTTGTTGAGCGAGGGTATGGGCAGGTTAGACCGTGTGGAGATTGTATGGGAGCATCATTGGAACGAATCGCCAATGTCTTGAATAGTTCTAAAGAGGCAGTGCCTTTCAATTTTGTCACTAGTTCAGTGTCTGATTTAACATATACGAATTTGGGTGAATTATACACTCCAACCCAGTCATACGATTTACATGTCAGCGACAATTGCGTCCTCGGAACGCATCTCCACTACCACCAGTGCAAGACCCGCTGAAATTTTCGATGGCGTTGTCTCACCTTTTGAATCATGCCCAATATTGGCCGTGCATTATCAGCTTTTGCAAGGATCTTGTGAATATCAAAGATCTAGCCGCTACGCCCTTGACCCTAAACGCAGTTTTCGAATTGGGATCCTCCGCTAGAACTTGCATATCCAATTCGACCTGAACTCTCTTTGTCCAACAGATAGACATATACGGGATGCGCGTTGGGGATGTTCAGAACTCTGGACAATAATTGGATGATGCGAGGTGGGCAGCGCAGGGTCATGACATAAATCAGGCTTTTTTTTTTTTTTTTTTTTTTTTTTT
>RBNI01005539.1:0-12435 GCA_003990745.1 Jimgerdemannia flammicorona
TTTTTTTTTTTTAATAGACTCAATGTCCCACAGATTTTTATTGGAAGGAAACCTAGACTATATAGGCCAAAACTCTCTCCCACCACCTACTAAGCACTGTTCCCCATAAACCTAGGCTAACTATTATCCAGCAGCTCAACCATGCTAGGCATAGCAGAATCTATATTAGTCTGTACCTCATTCTATATACTATGCTTTCCCTACTACCAGGGGGAACTTAGCTATATACTAACAACCAAAAGTATACACTCAAAACCCCAACATATATATAAGGCCACACCTAAGCCAAATAGAGACTAGCCTCTACCACTTCAATGAGAATGACAGACAAAGAAAAAACCCTTATCAAAGAACATCATAGTGGGCAGGGCCTGGTTCTCCCAGATGAGGTGAGTAGAGGACTTATACATGAGGCAGGAGGAAATTCCCAATATCCCACTACTTAAGTCTGTGTGTCTTGATTACATTGCCATATTAGCTCTCAGTTCTAGTTAAGTGCAGTCAAGATACCTGAAATGGATAGCCTCAGGCCCTCTGATCCCTCTCAATGACTGGGGCCCAATCTGCCAAATTACCAAAAGAAGCCAAGAGTGACACCTACCATCTAACTGCTCTGTGCCAATTAAAAGGCCCCACTGAAATAGCACCCATCCTAGCCCTGATGACTGCCCCCAGTCTGGTACCCTACTGGTTCATCATTAATGTCCTTTCTCCTATCTGTGACAGCCATCTCTCCTTCCATCCTGATAATATCCAAAAAGCAGTCATCTACATCAGAATTGTACTTACTGAAAAGCTCACCAAAGCCAGAGGGCCCTATCATAGGCACTGAGGACCTGCAGATAACCTATACTAGGCACTTGATGCCCAAGGTCGGCTGACTCCCTATATAGTTGTGATATACCAAGACAGCACCTTATTGGTAATAGCAAAAGGAAAAAGGTGCTGTATCAAAATAAATATACTTCAGATGCAGCTAAAGGCATCAGAAACTATGAAAAAGTAGAGAAGACACTGATCTGATACTGATAAAGAGGCAACACATCACTATTGCCTCCCTTCTACTACTCTGCAACAGATACAGCAAACTAACCCAAGGTAGAGGGGATAATAGTTAGAGAAAGTAGACTCAAAAGGTTACCTACCAAACTATTGTGACTGGTAAGGTAGTGGAGAAAGAGATGTACTGCTGATATTATCTTAAATTATATATATACACTTAGTATAATTATCTGAAATCTTCCAAGTTTATTTATGTTGATTGCTTAAACTTGAAATATGTATGAAATTTAAGATTAACTTATAAACTATAAATGAATATATAGATAATAGTAATATAATGTTAAAGTTGCTAAAATTTTAACAAATTGGAAATTTAAGAATAGACTTATCATTTTGATATTATATGTATCTTATAGATATATTGAGTCAATTCTAAGGCAGATTTGCACTTTAGGTTACAATATGAGTAAGAAAGCTTTATATTAGTATTAGATTTAAAATAAAAAATAATTTGAAGAACAATATAAATTTTAATAGTAAGTTTGTGATCATGAAACACACTAGTCTAAAATGGAATTCTTTATCTGATTGGCTTTATACTTTTGCCCTTACTTAATATACTTGCTTAGTATACTTGCTTAATATATACTTATTTAATATACTTATACTTTATCATATTAACTAAACTCATTATATTATCATATTAACTAAATATAAGTAAATAAGCTTTACATTTACTTATTAAACTTTCTGATAATATCTATATATATATATATGTCTATTATAAATATTATTAGTATAAAAAGATATCTTTATCTGAAAGAATTATATCTTTTCTTATTCACCTTACTATAATCTCTTCATGTCTAAAGATAATAAATTATATCCTAAGATGAACAAAATGTACTCCAGTATGAATAATAAGTATTAAGTTATGAATAATATATACTAAGCTATGAATAAATTACATCAGTTTTTCAAAACCAAAAAGTAGCAGACTACAGACAGACTACAGACTATGAAGGTATATAAAATCAAGAAGCAGATCATAGATAGACTACACCAGATCACAAAGATATACAAAACTAAGAAGCAGACTACATTATATCTGAACAAGATCAATATTAGTAAGTTTATGGCTTTTAACTTTAATGAGAGAGCAGCTAAATAGCAAAAGACTATATAAAATCAAGATAAATAAAATGAGAGTAAATATATTAAATAAGAATAAGATAGAGTTGGTGAACAAGTAGGGGTGGTGAATAAGATGGAGATGATAAATGATCTGAGCTTATAATTTAGAACAATGAGATATTTCTATATAGTAAGATACTTTTAGATAATGAGGTACTTCTAGATAATAAGATGTTTCCAGATAATGAGGTGCTTCAAGATGATGATGTGGAAGCTCATTTGGTCAGATATGTAGAATAGATAGTTAAGCAAGCAAGGAAAAGAAATAGGTAAGTTGTTTTTAGAAATAAATTCATAAATTATAGTTTATATATTATAGCTTATTTGAAAATATAAATTGAATTTTCATATTATAATTTAGGCATTAGTAATCTCTGTCAGAAATATAAGATTAATAAAATGATCTGGAAGCTTGTAGTGGACATGCTTCTTCAATATCTTTTCTTTGAAGATCTTTTCCCAAAGTGTGATAGTAATCTGAAAACAGATATTATTGTTAAAATTTTGAAGATAGTGATAGTTCAATTTATACTATGGTGAGTGTTTCATTTACATTCTGTTTATATATTTATTGTCAATGAGGTTGGCAAGCACACATTGCATTGCGCGGTTCGTATGTGCATGTACAAAAGGGTAATTGTCAGTTCCGTTCGTCATGTATGTATTGTACGAGGAGATGTAAAAGCCATGGATTCACCCAGGTCAGTGAGTAGGTAGTGAGTGGGAATGGGACAGTGTAGCGTTGTGCAGTTTTGGAGGTTGGGAAGGAGGGTGTCGAGAGATAGGGAGAGTGGAGGGCAGAGGAAGAAGGGAATACGATCGTAGAAGGAGGCGACATTACCTCAACAAGTGATGCCCGTCAGCCCGTCAACCTCTATCGCTCTGCTTCTTACTTTCCCTCGGGAATCTCGTCTGCGCATCTACCCCTCCGGAGGATGCCCATAGCCCGGCCATCCGTTTGGACTCTGGCTCCGATCAGACTTCCGGCCAATTATTATTTATGTTGTTATGTTAATTACTCCATATTATGCACAGTCTACTTATAACAATCCCCCACATATTTTTAAGCCGAAGAAACAATCCATTATGCTGTTCTCGCGGAGTTATCAAGCGCTCTCTCCTGACTCTTTTCTCATGACATACTACATATTTATATAGTTTTTTTATCCCATTAAGGCAAAACAATTCCCCACATATTTTTATGACCTCTTCATATTTCTTTTATATATTTTCCATTAAGCCGAAGAACCAATCCATTATACTTATGACATATACTCCTCCACCGGGACTCGAGGCCGTTCCGGCCCATGACGCACTTTAGTTTTTTTTTATTTTTATGTTATATAGATAGGGAAATATAGAGCAGTTCTTAAAGAATTTATATTTCGAAAGCGATAATAATAAACCTCCAAAAAAAAAAAAAAAAAAAAAAAAAAAAAAAAAAAAAAAGATATGAAGCTACTAATTCGCGAAAATATAAAATAAGTGAAGAGCCTCCGTTTCCGAGATCTTAAATAGAAAAGCGAGCCGTTCTATCAATAATTGAAACTCGTAAACGTCGTAATAAATTGCTAATTCTAAGGTTCGAAGACTAAGGGATACCCAATTGTCCAATAAGGGTGAGAGGGGGAAATATTCCTCATCGTCTGAGGTAATGGAACTCGTGATAATAAAATGGCTAACTAAGTCAGAAGCGTTCTTTTGCGGGATCCCGAAAAGAGTGATCCATTCTATCAAGTAATCAGAATTATTTAGAAAACTTGCTGATGCTAATTTGATTTGTTCACCAAAGGATATCCAAGCTTCCTCAACACGTTTTTCTTGGGCCTCAGAAAATACGCTTAGAGGATGCGAACGATTGGATGCTGCGAACGAGTTGGATGCTGCGAACGAGTTGGATGCTGCGAACGAGTTGAGGCATTGTGTAAGAATAGTGATGAGTGCCGTTTGCCAATCCATTTTTATTTTATTTTTTTTTTTTGGTCCGCCGGGCCGGGTCATAAGCCGCAAAAAACAACAGTCACCTAATTAGAATTGACGCAATAGGTCAGAAGGATCAGGTATATATTGTAACGGTGACCCCAGAATGATGACATCAGCACAGGAGACAGCCTTTCCTCGCAAGCCACCAGATCAGAGCACCAGAATTCATACGGCATATGAGATGAGCAATGATGACCAACTGTGAGTCATTGTGACCACTGCACAAGCATCCTGAAGAATATAAAAGAAGGATCAAGAAACTGTAGTAGCAGCAACCAACAAGAACCACCAATCCCAAAATAGCTCAAAGACTTACCACAAATGAAATGCCTGCTGCCTGCTAAACCTCAAGGTCAAGGAACCACCAAGGTATCTCAGTTGAAGAAAGGATGTTCCAAGACATCAGAAGAGCCATGAGGACTCACACAAGAAGGACTCCTAGTGTCTACCTGGACACTGCAGACCCTTATCACTTCATTCTCTACCGCCGTGAAATGGAAACAAGGATCACCATTGCTGCCAAATGCCTCTAAATGTGGCAGGAGTATGAAATAGGAAACCTCCTCTGCCAGGAGTTCCCACAGGCCAGCACTCAAGAGCTACAAGATGCCACTCCCATGGATATACGTGAAACAAGGACAGCTAAGAAGATCCATCAGATCTTCAGGCATGCACCATGGTCGATCCCCAACTTGGAGGATGTTAGAGTCACAGATTTCAGAGACCTGTCATCTCGCTGTATCAATGCACTAGAAGCCAGGGTGGCTACAGAAGCCCAGTCCACTATCACTCTTAACAGCGAAGAAGTAGAAGACTTCTGACACCCTATCCTACAAGACAACCCAGATCAATTCCTGCAAGGATTGATCTCAGTATTCCAAGGCCCAAGCATCCGGGTTAGATCTCTCCAAGACCCCACATTTGTTTCTTATTTTGTGGAAGAGAACCTCATAGACTGGAGAGCTCCAGATCTTATTCCCGATTTTCCCACCACTGCCGAATGTGATGATGTCATCGATGACGTCATCCCGCATGACATACCCGAAGCATGCGAAGTACGTGAAATGCGTGACCTGCATGACGAATTCACGGATCTCATCTCCTTCAGTGATGATGATGATGATGATGAAGAAGCCCCCATAGTCCTGAACTTTCTGCTCTAAGTTCTTTGTTACACTGGATAATGCCAGCACTGGTATTCTCATGTAATACTGGATAATGCCAGCACCGGTATTCTGAGGTGACACGAAATTGTTCCAGCACCGGCATTTTGATGTGATACCAAATAATACCAGCCCTGGAACTTGGTAGTTTTAGTTATTGGAATTTATATTTAGCTTTATATCTTAGCAACCATTGAATTATATTTTGTATAAATACCCCTCTTATTTCCTCTGAAATAAAGTCAGTTCTGGTTTCACTTATACACACTTCCTTGCAAGCAATCTAAGAGATAACAAGACAGTTAAAGATAAGAAGTTTGAGGACTATAAGACCTTGGGAATGCACTCCAATAAGAACTTGCTTATAACAACTTGAGTTAGTCTAAGAGATATACCTTGAAGAGAATCTGACGTATTTGAAGGACTCAGTGACCACTACATGACAATATATCTGAATAGTATAATGATAATTAATCTAAAGAATAATAAGAAGCTAATATATATATTAAAAAGGAGATATATATATATAATTAATAGTATATCAAATAATATATTATTGTTATATTTTGTAACAGTAACTGATACCTGATATATATAGTATGAATACTTAGAATATATCTATAAGATAAGCTTGAAATAGATAATAAGAAGTAGTTCAGTGAGAGGATTACCAGACTGTATATCTCTAAACTTCTTTTATAATGATTGTATAATAAATAAGACTTTCTGGTAATTTTTTCAGAAATAGATAAAGTGTATGAACAGTATTCTTGACCTTATATATATAGATATCTGTGGTTCTATGTATATATTAATATACTCTAGGAAGAGGTACTTTATTATCTTTATTGAAATATGTAGGTTACAACTCGATATATGGTGGCGCAGCCTTCCTTGACTACGTCATCATGTAAACGTCATTAATTGCGACGCGTAAAAGCGCGTAAGAATTAGCAATAAACAGTTAGCTTCTCTCTCCAAACTTCCACATTCCACAACAGGTTATGAGCCCCACTTAGTGGCTATAATACACCCCTCTTACACATACGCTATACAATGGCTACTAGTTCAAGCAGTGCTAGCAGCGCGCTGCCAAGTCCTGGTAACACAAACACAGCCAGAACGGGTTTCACTTCCATGACGATGAACATTCCGGCAGTGGCGCCAATGTCAACGGTAAAGAGGACGATTCCTGTCTTTGACGGTAAGGACTATGCCATATGGGCGTATCATATGAAGAATCTCCTTGAAGAATGCGGTTTGGAGGACTACTAGAAGCCACAGGCGCAAGTAATGACATATGACGCCGCGAAAGATCGCAAAGCGCTAAGGGAGATTACGTTCACCCTTTCGAACATGCAAATGAAGCTGGTAATCAATGCTACGACGGCGAATGAAGCCTGGGAGATTTTACGCAATCACCATCAATAGGCATCCGCGTCAAACAGATTCCACTTAAAGGCGCAACTATTCAATCTTCGAATTAAGTCCAAGGAGAGCATCCGGGACTACGCCAATCGAGTCGACGAGCTGGCGAATCAAGTGAATTCCCTTATATCTACGCTGGCAGACATCATCAAGGATGAAGACAAGGTCCTGGCTCTTATATGAGGCCTTCCTGAAGCGTACAACGTGGTTGTCGCTGCTATGAGGGAATCCAGCAGATTATCAGATTATAAGCATGTCATCACAAGCCTTTTAAATGAGGAAACGAGGCTAGGCAGCAACAATGCCAACGAGGAATACGACGAGAAAGCATTCTACGGTAGAGCACGTGGATGAGGCAAAGGCAAGCCGAACAAAGGTCGAGGCCAGCAACGCGAGAAATTCGACGGTAAATGCTTTTACTGTAATAAGCGTGGACATCGTGAGCAGGATTGCAACCGCAAGAAGAAGGAAAAAGGTGACCAACAGCAAGGACAATGGCAGGCAAACACGGTGGATGCCAACAACGAGAACAGCAGTGGCGGAGGTCTATTCTTCGCAGAAGCGGCGACCTATCCATATGCAGAAACCATTGAAATAGGAGGAAATTTGGAACCAACCGCCAGTTCCACCAGTTTGACATCTACAAATCCTGGTCAACAAAACACTTTTTAGATAGCGAAAAATGGTGATGTCAATGTCGGCGCCAGCGCAAATGTAAGCTATACGCCAAACAGCGCTTATGCATGCAGCGAAGAGGTCTGGCTCATGGATTCGGGTGCAACACAGCATATGACAGCTCACCGGGAGTGGTTCTCTACATACGAGAAGTTCAAGCATCCCATACCTATCAAGCTAGGTGACAATAATGTCATTTACACTCAAGGGAAAGGCAATGTAGGCATACATCTACATGGAAACGTTGATGAACCTTCAGGCACCTTCATAGATGTACTATACGTTCCAGATATAGGCAAGAACCTCTTCTCGATAGGCTGGATGATGGCTCGTGGGGACAGAGGAGTAAATATATGCCTGAACGGTGTAACGGTAATCAATCTGAAGAACAATAAGGAGTTAATATACACATTGAGAAAGGGGAATCTATATGCAATCAACAGTATGCCGAGTGGCGCTACATCTGCATATTCTGCAACTACGACAGGAGAGGATTTCTGGCGTATAATGCATGAACGCTTAGGACATATTGGTAAAACGAGCCTGGAACAGATGATAAGGAGCAAGTCCATGTACGGTTTACCGGACTATACGCCACCGGATTTCTTTTGCGATGGATGCGCGGCAAACAAGGCTTCCCGGCAACCTTTTCAGGAACGAATGAAGCGAGCGGCCGGCATTCTCGATTTAATTCATATGGATATTTGTGGCCCCATGCGAATGGCATCATACTCCGGGAAGAAGTATTTTATTACATTCATTGATGATTATACATGCAAAGTCCACGTATATCTCATTGCAGGGAAAAACGAGACATTTGACAAATTCCGGGAATTCAAGGCAGCCGTGGAGAATGAGACGGGATGTAGAATACAAACCCTACACTCAGATAACGGCAAAGAATACGTCAACAAAGGTTTCAGACACTTCTTGAAGAAGAACAGTATACAGAACTCTACGACAGCCCCTTATACACCTCAGCAAAATGGCATGGTGGAACGATTCAATCGAATGGTAGTGGAAATGGCTAGAACAATGATAAATATGGCCGGCTTACCGAAGTTCTTTTGGGCGGAAGCGGTGAATACGGTGGCATATATTCGAAATCGTTGTTTCTCTCGAGCTCTAAGTAAGGATCCCGGCAAGCAATCCAGGAACGACAGCAATCTTACCCCTGAGAAATTATGGAGTGGATCCAAGCCTGACATTTCACACTTATGCATATTCGGAAGCGAGGCATATGTTCTGGACAAAGGTGGCAACCGAGGCAAGTTCGAACCTAAGGCAGATAAGCATATATTCCTTGGATACGATGGAGCGGGATACAGACTTTGGAACCCGCAGAAACGACGTATGATCATTTCACGTGACATACAGTTCAAAGAGACTAAGCAGGAAATCTACGTGGAAATTCCTATCTCAAATCTGACAGTGAATTCAACGGTACAGCCAGCGACATCTACGCCAACTGCAAAGGCTAGCAGAACAACATCTATACCCAGAACATCACCGAAGACTATGCCAAAGACATCCTTGGGACCTACGCCAGCAAAAACGCAATCCATTCAAATGGAAATGAAGTTGCAAGAACCAAGGATAATGGAAATTACGGACGAGGATGATGAAGAGGATACCTTTCTGAAGGGTAAGAAGAAGCGCAAATCTGGGATGGATAACGAAATCCAAGCGGATCTGGGAAATTACTGGAACCCACCCAAGTCATCTCGTCGCAAACAACATCACGTGAACTATGCCTGCAAATGCGCTTACATAGCAACGACTGGTGAGCCAGCACATTATGACGAAGCCATTCACTCAAATGATAAGAAGGAGTGGAAAAAGGCTATGGACGAGGAGTATAACTCACTCATCGAAAATGACACGTGGGACTTGGTCCCTCTTCCGGCATATCGACAAGCCATAGGATCCCGATGGGTGTATAAAATTAAACGCGATAACAACGGCAATGTAGAACAGTATAAGGCTCGATTTGTAGCAAAGGGGTACTCGCAAGGCTACGGCGTAGACTACGATGAGACATTTTCCCCGGTATTTAAGTTGACTTCGCTTAGAATACTTCTTGCGATCGGAGCCAAGTATGACTATGAGATACATCAAATGGACGTTAAGATAGCCTTCCTAAATGGAGATGTGGATACCGAACTATACGTTCTTCAACCACAAGGATACGAACTATACGGCAATGACGGAAACGAGCTCGTATGTAAATTATGCAAAGGGCTCTACGGAATCAAGCAAGCGGCAAGGTTGTGGAATCGAAAGATCGATGGATATCTTCTAGACAACAGATTCAAGCATTGTGAAGCCAATCCATGCATATACACCCGACATACATTCTCAGGAATGGTATACCTGGGAATTTGGGTTGACGATATTATTTTAGTCGGAACGGCAAGTGAAATCAACGACGTAAAGACTACACTACGCCAGGAATTCAAAATGACGGACTTAGGCGAAGCGTCCTATCTCCTTGGAATATCGATTACACGTAACAGGCGCGAGCGTGCTATACACCTAACACAAGCCACATACATTCGAAATATTCTCAAGCGATTCGGGATGAGTGAATGCAAACCAGTCGGGACACCTATGGAAACATTCGTGAAACTAAAGAAGTCTGACACTACTACGCTTGAGGGAAATGACATCCCCTATTGACAAGCCGTGGGATCCCTCATGTATCTTATGCAAGGGACGAGACCTGATATCTCTTTTGCGGTAAACAAAGCGGCACAGTATTCTTCATACTACAACAATAGCCATTGGACGGCAATCAAGTGAATTTTCAGGTACATCAAAGGAACCACGGACTATATGCTCAGTTTGGGCGGTGATAATGGGCAAAGCGGGAGTACTATATGCCTATTTGGTTCTTGTGATGCTGATTGGGCCGGCGACTTAGATGACAGAAGGTCTACAACCGGATACATCTTTAAAGTAAACAATGGAGCCATTTCGTAGCAAACGCGTAAGTAACCTTCAGTGGCAACATCCTCTATGCAAGCGGAATATCAAGCATTGTCAATGGCAACAAAGGAGGCTATCTGGCTTCGAGAACTGTTAAAGGAGCTGGGATACGAACAACGGCACTCTACACTACTCCAGCAAGATAATCAATCAACGATTGCTTTGGCGAAGAACCCTATACATCATGCCAGAACGAAACACATTGATATACAGCATCATTTTATACGTGAATGTATGGAAAATGGCACTATACACCTTGAATATACCCCAACAGAATATATGATGGCGGATTCATTGACTAAAGCCCTTCCAAAGGCAAAGTTTGACTTATGCGTGCAAGGAATGGGTATTACGGGACTCTACGCTGGTAATTAAGGACAATTCGGGATAAGATAGAATAATAGGATGACAGCAAGCTTCTTAATATTGATCGCTACATTGCAGATTTCTACCAACATTGCTCATCTACGAATGTTCATATCTCTACTTTTCAACCTATTTTTTGAGCTTTAAGCAGGCAATTCGAATGTTTTTTGGTTTCTAGATAGCGGTCTGAACACTACAGCGAGATTTGCAGTGGTTATAGCTTAGTATTGCAGTTTGGGAATTTTATTTGCATATCTCGTTGAGCGGGAGTATTGAAATATGTAGGTTACAACTCGATATATAGTGGCGCAGCCTTCCTTGACTACGTCATCATGTAAACGTCATTAATTGCGATGCATAAAAGCACGTAAGAATTAGCAATAAACAGTTAGCTTCTCTCTCCAAACTTCCACATTCCACAACAATTATATTAGACTTCAGCAGAACTCCAATATCATAAGTTAAATTATAGAACAAACTCTCAGATTTTGAGATATACTGTCTTTTACATCTAATGATATAGAGTAAAACAGATATCATGTCTTAATCAGTATAAATAGGAGAGCTTGTACATTGGCCAAAAAATATGTTACTGACTTTTGCTATATTTTGCTCAAACTGAAATCCTCTAAGTCTAAAATATATCCTAGATTGACTCAGATTTATCTGACCTCCATCTATTCTAGGTAATTTCAAAGCTAATAAAGATGCTGGTACTAAAGTTGAGAATGTCAGGGATGTCAGTAATGTCAAGGATGCCAAGAATGCTAAAGATACTGGGGATGCCAGAAATACCAAGGATGTCAGAGATGCTGGAGATGCTAAGGACCCCAAAATTTCCTTGAGAGATAAATAATAAAGAGTATTGAATTGGTCAAAAATTGGATAAAGTAGGGAAATTTGTCACCACATCTGGCAAGAAGTATTGAAAAGAAGTAAAGCTATCTCCATAATAGCTATTTCATATTCTTTCTATTTATCTTATCTAATTTTTGATTTAAAATTATTAAGAGATATGATATAGTAATATATCCCTCCAGCATAGGTCAAAGTATAGTCAGCTGATATGTAAGATCCAGTTTTAGCTTGAGCTTTGCCATGCAAATCAGCTTTCTGAACTTTGAATACCTCCTCACAAACATCTGTCAAAATCTGGCTTACTTGATCTTCTAATATCTCCCTCTAAATGATGAGAACAACTTCCTCTATATCAGCATCTAAGAGAATATAATTGTGGTGTGAATTTAGAATACTAGCTGGTAAAGTGGAGGACTTTAAAAATGTTATAGTTCAAAAACAATTTTGGCATTCTTTTTCTAAAGACTTGATAGAATATTATCATCCTACTTCTTCCAAATTTTATATATAAAGTGTTGTTATCTAGCCTTCTAGAATATCAAGCCTCAGAATTCTCAGTATTTCAAAATACTGCAGACTTGGGATATGAAACTGAGTTTGGATAAATTTGGTCTTGAGATTTTGCTGATCTACCCAATATTGACATTGTTGATCTAAAAAATCTACTAACTATATTTTATGTTAATCCTTTTTCATTTTCTAAAAATTAAAATAAAAAGCAAAATAATCTTATAAATAATTTGGATGGGTATACCCCCACACCCCCTTCTACTCAAAA
>RBNI01005540.1:0-12434 GCA_003990745.1 Jimgerdemannia flammicorona
GAACAAACAAAAGGGAACAGGTAAGGGGTGGGATCATTGTATATATGGGATAGATGGGTATTAATAAAGGGATGGAGTACAAGTGACTATAAAAAAAAAAAAAAAAAAAAAAAAAAAAAAAAAAAAAAAAAAAAAAAAAAAAAAAAAAAAGGTACAATTCTGTTGCTCATCACAATATATAATCTATAAAGTAATAAAATAAAAGATGAAATTAAAGGGTAAAATTGTCAAGGCAGATAGCTAGATACAATAATAATTCATAAGAATAAATAAAATAAAGTATAGAATTGCTGAAGTAGATATGATATATAACTTATCAAATAAAATAAAAATAAAAGAGAGATATAATTATTGAGACAGAGATATAATTATTAAGGCAGATAGCTAGATATGAAATATAATCTATCAAATAAAATGAAAATAAAAGAGAAATATAATTATCAAGACAGATAGCTAGTGTTATGTAGTGGTTGCTGAGTTCTTCAAATATGCCAGATTCTCTTCAAGGTATATCTCTTAGACTAACTCAAGTTTGTTATAAGTAAGTTCTTATTAGAGTGCCTTCCTAAGGTCTTATAGTCCTCAAACTTCTTATCTTTAACTGTCTTATTATCTCTTAGATTGCTTACAAGGAAGTGTGTATATTGTACTGAGAGGAACTGACTTTATTTCAGAGGAAATAAGAGGAGTATTTATATAAAATATAATTCAATGGTTGCTAAGATATAAAGCTAAATATAAATTCCAATAGCTAAAACTATTAAGTTTCAGGGTTGGCACTGATGGTTGTACAGGTTCAGGATACTGATATAATTTGGTGTCACATCAGAATACTGGTGCTGGTATTATTCAGTGTAACAAAGAACTTAGAGCAGAAAGTTCAGGACCATGAGGGCTTCATCCTCATCATCAGAGGTCAGGATATCTTCGAAAGAGATAAGGTCCATGAACATTTCATCAAGGTCACATAGGTCGTATATTTTACATACTTTAGGTATTTCATACATGTCATGTGTCTCACATATGTCGAAGTCATGCAGGATGATATTATTGCTGATGATATCATCACATTTGATAGTAGTAGCAGTGGGAACAAGGGGATCTGGAGCTCTCCAGTCTATGAGGTTCTCTTTCACAAAATAGAGAATAAATGTGGAGTCTTGAAGAGATCTAATCTGGATACTTGGGCCTTGGAATACTGAGATCAATCCTTACAGAAATTGGTCTGGGTTGTCCTGGAGAATAGGATATCAGAAGTCTTCTACTTCATCACTATTGAGAGTGATAGTAGACTGGGCTTCTGAGCCACCCTGGCTTCTAGTGCATTGATATAGTAGGATGACAGGTCTCTGAAATCTAAGACTCTAACATACTCTAAGTTGGAGATTGACCATGGTGTATACCTGAAGATCTGATAGATCTTCTTAGCTATTCTTGTTTCACATATATCCATGGGAGTGGCATCTTGTAGCTCTTGAGTGCTGGCCTGTGGGAACTCCTGGCAGAGGCAGTTTTCTATTTCATATTCCTATCACATTTGGAGACATTTGGTAGCAATAGTGATTCTTATTTCCATTTCATGATGATAGATAGTACTCTGAATGAATTGAGTTAATCCGGATGAGATTCAATTCAGATTTATCATATAATGGATTCAAATCAACTTAGATTGGTCTTATGATCTGATCTATCTGGATGATCTATCCAGATTGATCCATCTGGATTGATCTATCTGGATTAATCTATCTGGATTAAAATCTTTGGTGACATTACCCTTTCTTTTATTCATTTCGCTCTCATTTTTTTTTTTCTACTGTACTTTGGTGACATCACCCTTTCCTTTGTTCCCTCTCTTTTCTTTGTTCTTTTTCTTTGTTCTTTTCTGCTGCATTATGAGCAAACAAAATAGCAGCCCTTAATTCATACATTGGTCCAGTCTACTCATTTTTCACCCTGCAATGATCATCAAAAGAGAGAGTATTTGAGGTGAAAATGCACTCTCTGCTGACAATGTTAGATTCTTTCTCATATGAGCAGTACACAAGCTGCTCATCGAGAGCTAAAGGGGTGATAGTAGTGGTGATGATGATGATGATGGTGACAGCGATGGCGGGAATGAGGGTGAATTCCAACAACAACTCATGGTGGCCCTTTGGACCTTGGAATTCACAGATCTCACAACTATATATGTGGTAGCCTTTTTGGAGCAGCTGGTAGTAGATACAGGTTGCTCTTTTCTACTGCTACTTTTTACTTGTTTAAATTCCCCCAGCACAATCTGATTCACCTCATGCTCTTCTTAGAGTCCACAGCTTTATAGCAAGATCTGCTGACTTTATTCACAACATCTGGTCAAGATGAAGAAAGGTTGGAGAATGTTGCGGGACATATCTTTAGTAGCTGAGCTATTGAGTTAATGCATCGCATGGTAGAGGTCTCAAAAGAAACAGAAGTAAGTCTTCATGAGCAATCTTGTACAACTCATGTAACTCATTGGCATGCAACTCATCAGCATGTAGCTCACTCACTTACTCACTCACTCATGCTCTTTTTCTGAAATACTCATCTTTGTGTTTTATTTAATTTTATTTTTTACATAGTCTCTCCCTAAAAAACACTCACATCTGTATGCAATCTGCCTGCATGCAACTTGCTCGCATACAACTTATCCACATACAACCCATCTGCATACAACCTATCTGCATACTTATCTTGGTCCCTCAGATTAGAGCTCAGTTCCATTGAAAAGAAGAGTTCAAAGTTACCTAAGTTCAACCACATCCGGCATCTGATCAGATAGAGAAATTCGAGGGCAAGATGTTCAGTATGAGCAGTACCAGCATCATTATCAAGGCTTGGGGGTCTATATTCAAATCAGAGCCAATCGTTCTTGACCAAGGAGTCCATTGGCCAGCAGGAGTAACCAATAATGGAGAGAACTATATCTTTATTAACGAACATGGAGAGATAGTTATGATAGTGGTAAAGAATCTCTACAGCAATGAGCTTTGCCACCACATCAATGAGATTTGCAAGGATTACATCAAATACTGGGTGGCAGGAAAGAGAGAGTGAAAAAAGCAAGGAGGGGGAGTTTGGACAGAAATTGGATATACTTCAATACTGGTGAAGAGTAGGTTCCGGAGTTCCGAAATCCCCTATACTTGTCTCTCTTTTTTTTTTTTCTCCTCCCCAAATAAATCACACTCTTCGCTGATATACTCTTTTTGATACAATTCCAGAGATGCACAAGATTCTGTACCCCTACTGGAACTTTAGAAGTACCATCAAAGAGCAAACTGTACACAAGTATAATATGACCTGTGCGGTGATAGTGGCTATGATCTGGGGTTTTTTGAGCAGATTGGTGGAGTATATAGCAGGGCAGCTTGGTGGTGATCTCAGTGTGGCTGTACATATATTCTTGGTACAATTTAGTATGCCATATGAGGTGAGGAGCTCTGCTTTTTTGGGGTGCTACAACCCAGGGGAATTCTGTGGCCTGGGGGGTTTCTGTGGCCCAGGGGGTTTCTGCCCCCCCATACATAAAAAAGACTAACTGGTTGCCATCCATTTTGGCAGATTTTCAAGCCAGGGCTCCTGGGGCTAGACCAAGGACAGGTATCCATCAGCATAGCCTGGCAGTATGAGGTCCTGAGCCAAGGGTTCACCCAACCATATGCTCATGTCACATTAGGATATATTGGGTGCAATGTTTCTCTACCTATATACACAGACAACAATATTACTCCAGTAATGTTTTACCTCCCAGAAAGGAAGGGCCCAACCTGGGAGAATAGTGGAGGAGTCTAGTATGACCTCACCTATGGTTTTGGAGTCCTGTTTGCAGCCAACATGGCCATCCTCTTCTAACCACATGACCACCATGGTACCGTCACCTTCAAGGAGAGCTTGGATACAATAGTTATCATACTCATAATAGATGATAGACTCATCAAGGCCTGGGACCAGCAGGTGGAGCAGTTTTTGTGAGGATTAGGCAATCTTTCGCAAAGGATAGGCAGTCTTTTGTAAGGGTTAGGCAGTCATTTTGTATGAGTTGGGCAGTCATTTTGTATAAGTTAGACAGTCTTATGTAGGGGGTTGGGCCAGGCACCTCTTCTGTAGTACTAGCTTAGCTGTTATGCAGGGCCCTACTGGCCCCTTGGCTCTGCTCTGCAGTGCTACCTGTACAGCACTGTAGTATAGGGCCAGGGTGTCCATGAGACCCGAACTGGCGATGGGGCCCAAACTTGTGGTAGACTTTGACCACCGGAAGTACCCTCTGACTGCTGAAAATGCCCTCTGACTGTCAGAAGCACCCTCTGACTGCCAGAAGCACCCTCCGACTGCCAGAAGCACTCTCTACTCCAGACTCCTTGGCAGCTTGGGGCTGCCCCTATGCTGCTGGTGGAGGGCTATAAATTTTGTGCACTCCCTCTGCCTGCCCTGTCCATCCCAGATACTTGTGGCTTAGGGCTGCCCCTTGCTGCTGGCAGAGGGCTGCAAATTTTGCATGCTCTCTCGCTAACCCTGTGCCCACCAACTCTGCTGACTGACCCCACCCACTGATCTGGGCACTGACAGCTTGGAGCTGCCCCTTGCTGCTGGCAGAGGGCCACAAATTTTGTGTGCTCTCTCTATCTGCCCTGCCCATCCTGGATACTTGTGGCTTGGGGCTGTCTCTTGCTACCAATGGAGGGCTGCAGATTTTGCATACTCTCTCCACCGACCCCATGCCCACTAACCCCACCAACGGATCTCACCCACTGACCCAGGTGCTGATAGCTTGGAGCTGCCCCTCACTACTGGTGGAGGGCTACAAGTTTTGCATGCTCCCTCTGCCAACCCCCCTGACCAGGACACTTGTGGCTTGGAGCTGCCTCTTGTTGCTAGTGGAGAGCCACAAATTTTGCATACTCTTTCTACCGACCTACTCACCAACCCAGGCACTGACAGCTTGGGGCTGCTCCTTGCTGCTAGTGGAGGGCTACAAACATTGCACACTCCCTCCACCACTACTGCCAATCCTGCCAACTGCTGGCCACTTGGGCCACAAACTCTGGGCTGAGTTCTCAGGGTTTTTTACCTTTTTATTATTTTTAAAAGGTATTAAATATTCCACAAGGCCAACCAACTTATCTGCAAACCCCCAGGACTCACTGAATTTTAGTAGCCTGAGCCCCACCAAGACTTCAGATACATATATGCCTGGATTGTCTCAGTGTTCAGTATATACCTCTTTGGAGTAATGAGGTCCACCCCACCTGAGAACACCTGCTCAACAAGAGTACTGGAGGCAGGAATCGCCAGATAGTCCCAAGCCATACTACACAGGCTGGGGAAGTCTATTTGACATAGCTGCATGCCCTGGTGGGTAGAGTGGTAGTTAGATTAGTGGGTTAAATTGGCCCAATATCCACCTGACAATACTCATCTACAACTCACCTTTTACCAGTTGAGCACCTTCATGCCCTCCAGCAGATCACACAATTGCTAGCAAGATAAATAGTAAGTTTGTCTATTGACAGCAGCTCTTCCACTGACAGCTCCCTCTTTCTCTTTCTGCTGAAGTAAATGTGGGATAGGAGGGATCTCTCAGCATATTCATCTGAACTTTGGCTGGAACCTTGCAGCAGTGCATAGTTTTTCTGGTATACTTTGATTATGGCCTGCTTGGTTCTCTCAATGAAGTGCTGCTCTCAGCCCTGATCTTTATAATATTGTAGCTTTAAGCATAAGTCCAGCACTATTCAAAGAAGAGGAGAGAGTGAGTTTTTGTAGAGGTTTCTTTGTTTTGGAAGGGGCAACAGCCACATGTCAATATTGACATATCTGTACTAATTGAGTATACAGTAGTATCTGTTTGGGAGTAGTACTTTCTGAGCTTGCTAAGAGTAACCTCTATAGCATCTCTCTGATCCGAGCTCAACCATAAATTACCGCAATCCTCCAGCCTATTCTTGAGCTTATCCTCTAACCAGTCAATCAGAAGGTTGTATACTGATATTGCTGAGCTTATTGTTAGGGTCATTTGTTTGATTATATCCTTTATACAATCATCGAAACACTGGCAGTTATATGTGGTGAGGTGTTGCATTGTATGAAGGTAGACAAAATGAGTGTGGAGGCTGACAAAATGAGTGTGGAGCCAGAGCAATCACCACTTACTTCCAAAACTCTGATAATATTTCTAAGTATATTCCACTCACTTTTACCTAGAGCCTTGGTCTATATTTCCTTATCAGCAGCCACTATTGAATCTATTGACTTTTTTTTGTTTTTTTTTTTTAAAATAAATCTTCAATTATCTGAAACAAGTTACTTCAGCTAACCAAAGAAAAAAAGGACACATACCATAGTAAACTCCAGCACATGCTGGATCATTACAAATGTTGAGTTCTAATGCATATAGACATCCAATATAAGCTCTTTTAGGGCTAAACTGATTGCCCTATACTGCACAGTAAATTTGTCTCATCATTGTGGGGATGATCATACTGACACAACCAGGTTGCGCAGCTTGGAAATTATACTCAGGGCCCCTCCTCTCTCGAATGTTTTGTCTATATGTGTATTTTTTTTTTTTTTTTTTTTTTTTTTTTTTTTTTTTTTTTCTATAGGCTGTAGCCTCATTTATTAACTATCTATAATATGCCATATATCCTCATACAACATCAGTAGCCCCATTCTACCCCAATCTCAACCCACCTTCACTCTCACTCAGCCTTACATCTTTAGGGTGTGAGTTGTAACCTCACTGCCCAAGTAACTAGATTCTCCTATCTGGCCTGCCCCACTCAGTGGGTATGGGTTATGAGCCCCAATTATCTCAAGTACTTGGCATCTAGTGTACCTAACCTACTCCTATTAGTGCCTCTTGTCTTGCCCATCTAGCCTGTCTTGCCCATCTTGCCCGCCCATATTGTCCATATTGTCCATGTTACCATCTTGCCATCTTGCCTATCTTGCCCGTCTTGCCTATCTTGCCCATCTTGCCCATCTTGTCTGTCTTGCCCGCCTATGTTGCCCATGTTCCATATTGCCCATGTTGCCTATATTGCCCGTGTTACCTGTTTTGCCTGTTTTGCCCATCTTGCCCATGTTGCCTGTCTTGCCTATCTTGTCTGCCCATATTGCCCATGTTGCCCATATTGCCATCTTGCCATCTTACCCATCTTGTCCATCTTGCCCATCTTGCCCATCTTGCTTGTCTTGCCCACCTGTGTTGCCCATATTGCCTGTGTTGCCCATGTTGCCCATTTTGCCCATTTTGCCTATCATGCCTATATTGTCTGTCTTGCCATCTACCTGTCTTGCCCATATTGCCCATCTTGCCATCTTGTCCATCTTGCCTGTCTTGCCTGTCTTGCCCATCCATGTTGCCCATGTTACCTGTATTGCCCATGTTGCCTATATTGCCTGTGTTGCCTATATTGCCTATATTGCCCATATTACCTATGTTGCCTGTGTTGCCCATATTGCCCACCTGTATTGCCTGTGTTGCCCATATTGCCCACCCATGTTGCCTGTGTTGCCCATGTTGCCCATTTTGCCTGTTTTGCCCATTTTGCCTGTCTTGCCAATGTTACCTGTCTTGCCATCTGCCCATCTTACCCATGTTGCCCATCTTGCCATCTTGCTGTCTTACCATCTTGCCCATCTTACCCATCTTGCCCATCTTGCCCATCTTGTCCATCTTGCCCATCTTGCCCATCTTACCCATCTTGCCTATGTTACTCATCTTGTCATCTTGCCATTTTGCTCATCTTGCCTGTCTTGCCTGTCTTACCCATCTTGCTCATCTTGCCCACCTGTATTGCCCATGTTGTCCATGTTGCCTATATTGCCCCCCGTATTGCCTGTGTTGCTTGTGTTGCCTACTTATATTGCCTGTATTGCCCGTGTTGCCTGCCCATATTGCCTGTATTGCCCATATTGCCCATTTTGCCCATTTTGCCCATGTTGCTTGTCTTGCCATCTATCCATCTTGCCCATACCACCCATCTTGCCATCTTGCCATCTTGTCTGTCTTGCCTGCCCATGTTGCCCATGTTGCTGTATTGCTCCTGTCTATGACACATGACCCTTTAATGTGTGAATCTGTATCTATATGTATAAGATAGTCCTGAATAGTGAGGTTCAGTACATGGGCCTGGTATTATACATTACAGCTTTCTGCACCAAAGGCTATATTTTCCTATTTGAGGCTAGCCACTAAAACTTTGAAAAATGTTGAGTTGTTTGTAGCATTGTCTATTGTAATGGCCAAAATCTGTACTTGAAATATTTGGTCATGAAAATAAATAACCAATAAAATCTGGTTTATTTTAGGACCTCTCTCAAAATGCCAAACTGACAGCAAGTCTTCCTTTTTTACCTTAGTTGTAATCCCAAGCTTCTGGATACAACTAATAAAAGTATCTGTGATATTGTCTCTAGAATAAGGGCCAGCAAGTTTGACAAAGTCAAGGGTGAGAGATTTAAGCTACCAATCGAGGTCAATTTAATGACTGGTAATGCCCAGAAATGAAATTGCATTGGGGGATGTCCATGTGTTGATTGTAAATGAAATTTTGCCTGCCGAATTCTACTTGTTGAATGTGAGGTTAAATTGGTGAGCTCTTTTTATATAATTCAGCTTGCAAAGGTTACGGTGCTGCCCTTATTTTATCTGAAGTATTTGGCGGAGATTGTCATACTCCTTCCTATAGGCCTCCAGGATATCTTTGCGAATAGTATTGGTACTTGGCAAATATAAATTATACTTGAGGAGACCAAAGATGCTATGCAATTGATCACTCTCAATAGTTGTAAATGGCTAATCTGTATACACAATCCAGCAAATGAGCTAATTTTGAAATTCTGCTGAAGAGTATGGCTAAATATTTTTGATTAAACAGTATTGTTGATACAGAAATAGTCAGGCAATTGGATAAACATACCCATCATAGCTTGGATGTTGATTTTATTTGTCTCTGTGTTCTTTTTGATTTTGTCAAAGTGCTTGTCTTTTATGTGTTAATTCATGTTCAAAGTCATACCCCTAAGCATTTTAAACTTCTGGCTAGTACAGTTTATGGGGGTAGATGAAACAATATCATATGTGTATCAAAACAAACAAAAAGTGTCAATAGGTGCATCTTAATTTTTTACCTGCAATAATTACAAACAATATCATCTCCTATCTTAGCACAATGTTGCCAGATTTTGGAGTAAGGATTGTATGAAAGATGTGGAACTATCAGAGATGTTTGACTTGAAGCATCACCAGTACTGTGAACTGTTGAAGACTGATCTGTTGATATGTGTGTTTGTATATTTGCATATGTATATATATGTGTATATATATATTGTATATACATGTATATATATTGTATTGTAGACACATCTGGCATATGAGTCATGTAGAGGATTTGGATTTGAGGATTTGGTTGAAGGATTCAGATGAGGATTCAGATTGAAGGATTTGAATTGGAGAATTTAAATTGGAGAATTTGAATTGGAGAATTTGAATTGAGTGATTCAGATTGAGTGATTCAGATTGAGTGATTCGGATTGAGTGATTCAGATTAAGTGATTCAGATTGGGATAGTTCAGATGGGTGATTCAGATGGGGCAATTCAGATGGGGTGATTTGGATTAATCTGAGTTGATTCAGATGGCTTCAGATTTGAGATTCAGATCAAACTATTATGTGATAAATCAAATCCGGATTTGATTCAAATTGACTTGTTCAGAGCACTAGTATCATCAGTGTCAACTTTGTGGTAGTACTTGGGTTCTTGATTGTGGATATCCCTGAAGTCTGTAGTGAGTACTTCTTTGTTCTGGTGCAGGATCTTGAGAAGTTGTTCCTCCAGAGAAAAGTTTTCTCTAATGATATATGTGTGCTTATTCTGGTCCTTGTCTTTCTTGTGCTCAAGTTCAGTAATCTTAGTAGTGGCATAGACTCCTCTTTCAGTAGATCCAAAGCCTTGTTCTCCTCTCTTGGTCTTGATGAGTTCAATGGCTTCAATGATCTTGGGTTTCTTGATTTCATAGATCAGTATCTGGCCAATCCTGTCATGCTTCTTAACTTCAAATGGGGTGGTGGAGTTGTGATTCCTAACTATAAGGAAGATCTCACCAGTGTAATCAGAGTCAATTATTCCTCCTTCAACTGAGATTTTGCTTTTGGCCAGACTGCTCCTGGTCTTGATAATTCCAGTATAGTTTTCTGGCAACTTGACTCCAATTCCAGTACCAAGTAGGGTGGTGGTCTGTAGTTTGAGGGTAGTATTTTGAATGCTGGTAAGATCTATTCCTATGGCTCCTTCAGTCTTGTATTCTGAGATCTTGGCTTCAGAGTAAAACTTCTTAATCTTGAGAGTGATGTCTGATTCTTATTTCTCCTCATCATCACTGTCAGCCTGAAGCTCAGGGGGCTGGTCATTTTCTTTGGCTTTTCTTTTTGCTTTGGCAGCTTCTTGCTCATATTTCTGTTGGCAGATTTTCCTAACTTCACTGATATAGGACCAGCAGTCATTCAGGTGTTCAGAGCAGTACATTCTAGTACCATAGGAGCATCTTTCTTAAGGGGCATAGCCATTAATGATCTTGTTATATCACTGCTCATCTGTGAGCTTGGGTGTCTTGTTCTTATTTACTGAGTATATGAAGACCTCTGTGTCCTCTTCATCTCCTTCCTCTATGTCAGGTAAGACTCCTTTGTGGATATTAATAGAGACTCATATTTTTCTTCCTCTATAGTTGATCTGCATCTTCTGGGCATTGAGGTCAATGATGGCCTTGGCCTTATGAAGCTATTAGTTGCCAATGAGGATGTCATAGTTAGTGGCACTTGTAACAATCACATCTACTAAGATGGTAGCTCCTCCTATCTTAATGGGGACTTCTTGGATTTTGCTAAGGGAGGTAGCTCATGTACCATCTGCTATGACATAGACCATCTTGGTGAACTCTTCAATATCTCAATCTAGACAGTCAATTGTCTTCTTGCTCATAAGGCATCCTCCAGTACCAGTATTAATGATGGCATTAAAGATACAGTCTTCAATCTGACATGGGATATAGGCTAATGTCTTGTGCTGGTCTTTGGATTCTTTACCTGAGTTTTCAGATTCTTCCTGTGCATTGTGAGCTTCTACAATCTTGTACTCTTGATTCTTGGCAGTAGTTGCAAGTCCTACTCTCAACTACTATCTGAAGGCAGGGACTTCAGCTAGCTGTCCAAAAGTAGCATTGACCTTCTGTTCCTTGAGGTCCTTGTAGATATTATACTGGTGGATCTTGGTCTTGTGTAGCTTCTGTTCCTTCTTGCTTTCACTTTCTCCTGAGACTAGAGTAGTGCCTTCAATAATTTGGTAGACAGCTTCATCTAACTTCATGTCTTGATCAATCTCCTCAGGTTGAGTCTTGCTTTGAATAGTGATAGCTGGGGTCTTCTTTGGTCTTCCAACTGGCTTACTGTTGCTCTTCTTGTTATAGGGCTTAGACTGGGTTCTGGTACCTTCAGTAGTAGGGTAGAATTCAAGCTTCTCATAGTATTCTTCATCATCAGTGTCACCAATCTCCTCAATGACTACTGCATTGGTTTGTTCTCTGGTTTTGCTAACATTACTTGGTTGGGCTTTACATCTTGTTTCAGTTATACAATTCTTTGCATAGTGGCCTTCTTTTCTATATCTGAAGCATGTGATACATGTATTCTTCTGTAGCAGCTACAAATCTCTGCACTTGTCTTCTGTTGGCACTTTGGACTTCTCTAACAACATCACCAAGGTGTGTAGTCATCTCAGCAAACTACTTGGTGAGTTCCTCCACTGGGTCAGCTTTGACTGCCTTGGGGATAGGTGGGGTTAGTTGTCTATTTACAACTGTGGCAGGTATGATACTAGTTGGCTTTGATAGCTCCATCTTGATGCTAGTTATTTTCTCCATTGAGTGTTCAGCAGGGTGTCTGGCAGTCTAATATCTCTATATAAAGACCATTTTCTGATCAAGAGTCAGTGTAGCTGAGGTAGATCAGATTGCTAGGGTAATTTCAAAGTAAACTCCTTTGAGGAAGGTTGAATCCACTATTTGTTCCTTGAGGGCATCATCATAGCCAGCCAGAACAATCTGGTGGTAGATTCGGGTATAGAATGAGTTAGGATCTTCACTAAGTCCCTGGCAGATAGTATTGAGTTGATCCTTGAGAGCTTGCTTGATCTCTTCAGTATAGTATATTGTTCTGAGAAAGGCCTTCATGTTGGCAAGTTTGGCTGTACTATTATCAGCAATAGTGACTGTATTGAACTTATCTCTGGTAGATCCTCTGAGACTGACTGGTAGAAGGGCCAATTGTACATCTATACTAAGGGCTCATATGGTAGCGAATTGTTTTTTTTTTTTTTTTTTTTTTTTTTTTTTTTTTTTTTTTTTTTTTTTTT
>RBNI01005541.1:0-12431 GCA_003990745.1 Jimgerdemannia flammicorona
AAAAAAATATAGGTACCACTTGTCCAAACCCTACTACCCCTAAGCCTGTACCAAGCTCTAAGATTTCACACTTTCTTCAATTCAACTTTGCATCCACAAATTCCTCATACTATTCTATTCCTTCTCTTAAAATATTCACATCTGCCACACTACTGAGCCCTACCACCATGTTATCCACAAAGGCCCCCAGCTTCCAAACTACCTCACCTATTCACAATCCATTCAGCTGTCCTCTTAGTCAGGCCAACACCAGTTCTAGTGAGAGAATGTAAAGAAGTGGAGAAAGAGGGTCATCTCACAGAACCCCTCTTCCTAAGGCAAACTCTGGACTACTCCAGCCATTCATCAGCACTGCCCCTCAACAGCCTCACACCAGTCCCATCAACCTACCAACTTCTCCAAGATCAAACCCTACTTTCTGGAGTATCACCTCTAGGTAATGCCACCGCACCCTATCATATGCCTTCTCCTGATCTAAGAAAACCATCCTCCCATTGATCTGCCAACTTCTACAACCTTCTAAGATATTTTGCACCTAGGCAGTACTGTCTCTAATCTGCTGATCCTTCACAAAGCCCCTCTGCTCCTCTCCTACCAGTCTTCTAATCTACTGCTGCAATCTTTCTACCAGGATTTTGGAGACTAGCTTCCTATCCACATTCAACAGCATGATCAGCTGCCAGTTATGCTACTCCCTCCTGTTATCTTTCTCCTTATACAGCAAAGACACCAGACCTAAGCTTCCATTTCCAATCTACCATCCTTCTTCCAGCATATAATTAACCATTTCAACAAGCCAAGCTCCAAATTCTGCCTAAAACTCCTTCCAAAAACTCCTAAGAGAGTCCATCCTCACCAGGTGATGAACCACCTGGCACCTTCTGCAGAACCTTCAACACCTCCTCCAAAGACACTCTGCCTAATACTGAAGCCTCTATCTCTAACAGTAGCACCACCAGTCAGTTATATACAAGAGGTACCTCAGAAATATCTCCTATCTCAGCACCCCCTCCTACATCATCATCACTCCAGAGGGTCCACCATTGTCCAGAAACCTCCTCCAATATATCTGCTATACTAGTAACCTCAACACTATCTTCTTGTAATACTGAAGACCAGCTGTGTCAAACTTTTCTTACCTTTAAGATACCAGATAAGTATTTCATCAGTCACTCACCCTCTTCCAGTTGCCTAGCTCTCAGGCATACCAGGAGCCCATCCATGACTCTATTCTCGGCCTCTCTCAAAGCTGACTGTAAGTCAACTATCTCTCTAACAAGTTGACACTTCTTCTCTTCTGCTAGTGAACTATCCTCCAATAACTTCAGTCACTACTACAAACCTCATTTGACTCTCCTTTCCTTATCCTTTTGCTCCTTTCCCACCACCTCTCTAGTGTCTTGCCAATATGCACCTACAAGGTGTTTAAACCTGCTCCACTAATCAGCAATAGACAGACCACCAGCCACCCATCACTCTACTTCCTGTCTGGCCAAGTATATAAACTGCTCCCATTCCACTGGTCACCAGAGCAGGGCTACATTAAGATGCCAGCACCCACCTCCTCCATTAATAACCTGGAATCTTCCACTCATCTCGACTCCTCAATAGTCTGACCATGGGCACTACCTTACTCCCACTATATCAAAAACATTACCTCAATGTTCAGCTACCAGTACCCAATCAATCTAGGTTCCAACCATCCCATTGTCTATCAAATGCCACCTGGTAAAGAGCCCTGACTTATCTCCTACCCTCAATTGTATACTATCCACCAATTCCATACTCTTTTCCACCTGAAGCCACTGAGACAGTCCCAGAGAAATTGCTACACCAGTCCCACTATCTGACCAATTCTGTATACACTCCCTTACTATATTAAAATCACCCCCCAGAATGTCTAACCCTAGAGCCACCCAATCCTCCCAAGCCAGCCACTCCTCTACCCATTGCTTTCACTCTCTGCCAACTACTAGCAGATATACTGAGCCCACCAAGAGTCCATCTCCTTTCTCTCCCTTCAGCCTTCCCCACACCAGGCAATTACCAAATCTTTCCACATCAACTAACTCTCTCTTTCCAACTCCAACTAGAATACCAACTTGCTTACTCCAATCAGTATCTCTAAACCATTCCTTACTCTATAACTCATAGTCTTCCTCACCATAGACCTGAATATCCTAAAGAAATACCACATTATACTTCTGGACTTTCAACCCTCAAAAGAGATACCACCACTTCACTCCATCTTGTAAACCATTGACATTAATTGACAGAATTTGTAGATTGTACTTCATTATGAAAAATTGAAGTTTAGATATCAACTGCCACTGTCACCACCTTCTCAGCTCTGCTCTTAATAATGTCTCGATGCTTCTCACAGACTGCTTGCCAAATTCTCTTACCATTGACACTGCCACAAATGAAATCTACTCGCTCTGATGCTACCTTACAGATATCTGCCATTCTGGCATCATTTACCTCATACCCTTCATCCTCCAGAAGAGCTGCCACCATAGCAGTCACCAGCTTTGACCCTTGCAATGCCACCTTGAGAAATCCTTCCTATGCCTCTGGGGAACCCTGAAATACATCCACTTCCTTAATGTTGTCCTCCACCAGTTCCTCTAGGACTGCCTGGAACCAGCCATCTGCTACCATCACCAGCGGCCCCGGAGTTGTAGGTCTAGGAGTCCTACATAGCTCCTGAAGCAATTCTCTATCTGCAGATACATCTGAAGCAACATCCATCAGCTCATCTTCTTCCAAGACTTTATCCAACCTCACTACCTCCCCTGCCTCCAGATATTCCTAGTACACATTCGCCAATCTAGCTATCACTATGTCTTCCATCTGAGTTTCTGGAACTACCTCAACATTCTCTTCAAAGCCTACTCCTTGCCCTTCCTCACCATCTGCCCACTTCCCTGTGATAGGCACATACACAGATTCTCTCACTTCCCCCAGCTGCAAGAAGGACACCTCAGCTGCCTCTATCCCTTCCATTTGATTTCTGTCAGATGCCACCCTTTCAACCTCCTCCTCTGCAGACACTTGCAGCACTGCCTGCAGCCACTCCCAGTTTGCCTTGCACCAGTACTTTCTCTTGTTATCCATCTTAATCCAGATCCAATCTTTAGCAAATTCCTCTCATTTCCTCTTCTGCAGAGCCTTCACCTCATCATGCTCCTCAAGAGCTATCAGCAGTTCCTCCTCTTCCTGCTTGGAGCCTTTCCTCCTCCAAACCCGATATTTTTGCTCCTTAACACAAATGATCTCTGGCCAGTCTCTCCCCAAACCTGTTGCCTCCTTTCCCTCCAACCATACCATTACCTCACAATTGCCATTCCTCAACTTCATGCTCTTCCAAAATATAAATTTGAAATCCACCATCTCACCAAAGCCTTCCAGAGCCTTAGTGATCACTATCTTAGTCTCCTATCTGCTCAGCATTGGCAATCCTTCTACCACTAACCTCACTGTACATGGGTCCCATCTCAGGTACCTTGCTATCTCCACCTTAACATTCTTGACCATCAGCCCCTTCTCCAAGGCCTTCACCATAGCCTCCTCCTTAACAAATCTGACCTCCACTGCCTCTGCTGAGAGAATAAACCTCAGTGACTCTGCCCCTGCTACCTCCTCACCCACCAGTCATAGAACTTCCTTGGCCAACAGACTTAGGCCCAAGAAATTGGCAGAGATAGCCCACATTGACACTGACTTATGAAAGAATAGTCATACCACTAGCTCACCAGTTCCTGCTGCCAGGGTTGCCTTGTTCTTGCTATCAGATATACCAGCCACCACCTCGCCAGAAGCTACTGCACCACCAGCAGTCCCACCCCCAGCCACTGGCCCAGCCCCAGGAAAGTCCATCCCAGCTGTCACATCCCTGGACCCCTGACCTCTGCTAGGTCTCTGGCCAGTTAGCTGACCAGTCACCTGACATCCACCCCTGTCAACACTACACCCCTGCTGCCCCCCAACTGTAGGCCTAGAGGCTACCCACTTACCCCCCACTACTATGTACCAACCATCCAATTCTGCTGCCAGTCCATAACCTCTGATCTGCCCTCCAGCTCCACCATGATCAGCAGCTGCTGCAAAACTCTTGGGGAGACCCAGGCCAGATCTCCTCCTCTTTAGGTACTCTAAGCTTGATGAGCCTTAGATTACCATACTATAAAAACTTGACAGATTTCAATAAAACTTATTGTGAATTGTTGCCAGACTCCTGCCGCACCTTGTACATCAGTATAGACAAAGTGAAAACTTGAAAACATGTTGCTTTTCATGAAAAGATGTCTGTGTGGCTTAGCTTGCTCTGAATGGTTTGAGTAAAAGAAGTCTAAGACTCTGTTCATCATTTGCTAAAAACTTGCTGGGGCATTATACATTCCAAATAGCATTTACAGGTAGATATAGGTGGTGTCAGGTATGATGAAGGCTGATTTCTCACTGGCATCTTGAGTGAGACCAATCTGATAGAAGCCTGAGAATAGATCCAAGGTAGTGTAGTATTTGGCTTTGCTTCTAAGAGTGGTAAGGATTTCTTAAATATTTGGCAAGGGCTGCCTATCTTTCTTAGTGATGGCATTGAGCTTCCTATAGTCAATGCAGAGTCTTGGCACAAACTCTCCAGGCTTACTTTCTTTCTTCAGGGCAAGGACAATGGGTGAGGCTCAGGGGTTGATAGCTTGCTTGATAATTCTGACTTCTTCCATTTCCTTGAGTTCTGCTTGCAGCCATTCTCTGTAGGCAGGTGGTATGGGTCTGGCTTTCTGGTAGATGGGCTTGGTATTACCAGTGTCAACTTCATGGTAATACTTGGGTTCTTAATTGTGGATATCTCTGAAATCTATAGCAAGTACTCCTTTGTTCTGATGCAGGATCTTGAGAAGTTGTTCTTCCAGGGGAAAGTTTTCTCCAATAGTGTATGTGTGCTTGTTCTGGTCCTTGTCTTTCTTATGCTCAAGTTTGGTAATCTTAGTGGCAGCATAGGCTCCTCTTCCAGTAGATCCAAAGCCTTGTTCTCCTCTCTTAGTCTTGATGAGTTCAATGGCTTCTATGATCTTGGGCTTCTTGATTTCATGAATCAGCATCTGGCCAATCCTGTCATGCTTCTTGACTTCAAATGGGGTGGTGGGATTGTGATTCCTGACTATGAGAAAGATCTCACCAGTATAATCAGAGTCAATTACTCCTCCTTTAACTGAGATTTCACTTTTGGCCAGACTGCTCCTAGTCTTGATAATTCTGGCATAGTTTTCTGGCAGCTTGACTCCAATTCTAGTACCAAGTAGGGTGGTGGTCTGTGGTTCAAGGGTAGTATCTTGAATACTGGTAAGGTCTATTCTTATGGCTCCTTTAGTCTTGTATTCTGGAATCTTGACTTTGAGGTGAAACTTCTTGACCTTGAGAATGATGTCTGATTCTTGTTCCTCCTCATCATCACTGTCAGCCTGAAGCTCTGGGGGCTGGTCATCTTCTTCAGCTTTCTTTTTTGCTTTGGTGGCTTCTTGTTGACAGATTTTCCTAACTTCACTGATACAGGACTAGCAGTCATTCAGATGTTCAGAGTAGTATATCCTAGTATCATGGGGGCATCTTTCTTGAGGGGCATATCTATTGATGATTTTGTTATACCACCGCTCATCTGTGAGCTTAGGTGTCTTGTTCTTGTTCTTGTTCACAAAGTGCATGAAGACCTCTGTGTCCTCTTCATCTCTTTCCTCTATGTCTGGTAGGACTCCTTTGTGGATATTGATAGAGACTCATACCTTTCTTTCTCTATAGTTGATCTGCATCTTCTGAGCATTGAGGTCAATGATGGCCTTGGTCTTATGAAGCCATTAGTTGCCAATAAGGATGTTATAGTTGGTGGCACTTGTAACAATCATGTCTACTGGGATAGTAGCTCCTCCTATCTTAATGGAGACTTCTCAGATTTTGTTAAGAGGGATAGCTTGTGTATCATCTGCTGTAACATAGCCTATCTTGGTAGACTCTTCAATATCCCAGCTTAGGCAGCCAATTGCCTTCTTGCTTATGAGATATCCTCCAGCACCAGTATCAATGATGGCATCAAAGATATAGTCTTTGATCTGATATGAGATATAAGCTGATGTCTTATACTGGTCTTTAGATTCTTTATCTGAGTTTTCAGATTCTTCCTGTACATTGTGAGCTTCTACAATCTTGTACTCTTGATTCTTAGCAGTAGTTGCAAGTCCTACTCTCAACTGTTGTCTGAAGGCAGAGACTTCAGCTAGTTGTCCAAAAGTAGCATTGACCTTCTGTTCCTTGAGGTCCTTGTAGATATCCTACTGGTGGATCTTGGTCTTGCACAGCTTCTGTTCCTTCTTGCTCTCACTTTCTCCTAAGACTGGAGTAGTACCTTCAATAATTTGGTAGGCAGCTTTATCTAACTCCATATCTTGATCAATCTCCTTAGGTTGGGTCTTGCTTTGAATAGTGACAGCTGGGGTCTTCTTTGGTCTTCCAACTGGCTTGCTGTTGCTCTTCCTGTCATAGGGCTTGGACTGGGTTCTGGTACCTTCAGTAGTAGGGTAGAATTCGAGCTCCTCATAGTATTCTTCATCATCAGTATCACCAATCTCCTTGATGACTACTGCATTGGTTTGTTCTCTAGTTCTGCTAGCATTGCTTGGTTGGACTTTGCATCTTGTTTCAGTCATACAATTCTTTGCATAGTGGCCTTCTTCTCCACATCTGAAGTATATGATATTACATTCTTCTGTAGTGGCTGCAAATCTTTGCACTAGTCTCCTGTTGGTGCTTTAGACTTCTCTAACAACATCACCAAGGTGTGTAGTCATCTTGGTGAACTGCTTGGTGAGTTCCTCCACTGGGTCAGCTTTGGCTGTCTTGGGGATAGGTGGGGTTGGTTGTCTGTTTACAACTGTAGCAGATATAATACTGGTTGGCTTTGATGACTCCATCTTGATACCAGTTATTTTCTCCATTGAGTATTCAGCAGGGTATCTGGCAGTCTAATATCTCTATGCAAAGACCACTTTCTGATCAAGGGTCAGTGCAGCTGGGGTAGACCAGATTGCTAGGGCAATTTCAGAGTAAACTCCTTTGAGGAAGGTTAAATCCACTATTTGTTCCTTGAGGCAGTCATCATAGCCAGCCAGGACAATCTGGTGGCAGATTTGGGTATAGAATGAGTTGGGATCTTCACTAAGTCTCTGACAGATAGTATTGAGTTGATCCTTGAGAGCTTGCTTGATTTCTTCAGTATAATATATTGTTCTGAGGAAGGCCTTCATGTTGGCAAGTTTGGCTGCACCATTATCAACAATAGTGGCTATATTGAACTTGTTCCTGGCAGGTCCTCTGAGGCTAACTGATAGAAGGACTAATTGTGCATCCACACCAAGGGCTTGTACAGTGGCAAATTGTTCAAAGTCTTCAATGAAGGTCAGAATTGACTCTTCAGTAGTAATCTATAGAATGTAGAGGGATGCATTTCCATCTTGTCTTGAATTCTTGTAGGGGTGACTCTTATAGTCAGAGTAGTTATTGTGGGGGTTATTCGTTTTTCAGCTTAAAAGTGAGGGATTCATCTTAAATCACCAGCCAATGGGTACCAAGTTGTCACGTAGTAGTTGCTGAGTCCTTCAAATATACCAAATTCTCTTCAAGATATATCTCTTAGACTAACTCAAGTTTATTATAAGCAAGTTCTTATTGGAGTGCCTTTCTAAGGTCTTATAGTCCTCAAACTTTTTATCTTTAACTGTCTTGTTATTTCTTAGATTGCTTGCAAGGGATTGTGTGTAAGTGAACTGGAACTGACTTTATTCCAGAGAAAATAAGAGAGATATTTATACAAAATATAATTCAATAGTTGCTAAGATATAAAGTTAAATATAAATTCCAATAACTAAAATAAAATGCTAGGATAGGAAAAACTGCTAAGTTCCAGAGTCAGTACTGATGGTTGTATAGATTCAGGATACTGGTATAATTCAGTATCATATCAAAATACTAGTGCTGGCATTATTTAGTGTTACATTAGATGCCAGTACTGGAACAATTTTGCATTACCTCAGAATACCAGTACTAGTATTATTTAGTATAACTAGGAGACTTAGAGCAGAATGTTCAGGACCATGGAAGCCTATCCTTATCATCAGAGGTCAGGATATCTTTGAAGGAGATGAGGTCCATGAATGTTTCATCAAGGTCATATAGGTCATGCATTTTGCATGCTTTGGGTATCTCATGCATGTTGCACATCTTGCATATATTGAAGTCACATGGGATGATGTCATCGCCAATGACGTCATCATGTTTGGCAGTGGCAGGAATAAGGAGATCTGGAGCTCTCCAGTCTATGAGGTTCTCTTCTACAAAATAGGGGACAAATGTGGAGTCTTGGAGAGGTCTAATCTGGATGCTTGGGCCTTGGAATACTGAGATCAACCCTTGCAGGAATTGGTCTGGGTTGTCCTAAAGGATGGGGTACCAGAAGTCTTCTACTTCATCACTGTTGAGAGTGATAGTAGACTGAACTTCTGTAGCCACTCTGGCTTTTAGTGCATTGATATGGTGAAATAACAGATCTCTGAAATCTGAGACTCTAATATACTCTAAGTTGGAGATTGACCATGGTATATGCCTGAAGATCTGATGGATCTTCTTAGCTATTCTTGTTTCATATATATCTATGAGAGGATATCTTATAGTTCTTGAAGACTAGCCTGTAGGAACTCCCAGCAGAGGAGATTTCCTATTTCATATTTCTGCCACATTTGGAGGTATTTAGTAGTAATGGTAATCCTTGTTTCCATTTCATGGTGATAGAGGATATAGTGATAAGGGTCATCAGTACCCAGGTTGATACTAGGAGTCCTTCTTGAGTGGATCCTCATAGCTCTTCTGATGTCTTGGAATATCCTTTCTTCAACTGAGGTGCCTTGGTGGTTCCTTGACTTTGAGGTTTGGCAGACAGCAGGCATTTTGTTTGTAGTAAGTCTTTAAGCTATTTTGGGATTGGTGGGTCTTATTGATTACTGCTACTGTAGTTCCTTAATCCTTCTTTTATATTCCTTAAGATGCTTGTACTGTGGTCACAATGACTTACAGTTGGTCATCGTTGCTCATCTTATATGCTATATGATCTTCTTGTACTCTGATCTGGTGGCTTATAAGGAAAGACTGTCTCCTGTACTGATGTTATCATTCTGAGATCACTATTACAATATATATCAAAATCTCAAATATAGTTTACAAAGATACCAGTAAGATTTTTATCTAAATGAGATTCTGATAGCTTGATATAATTAATCAATATAGTTAAGTTATTAATTTTAACAAATTCAGTATCTATTAATTTTAAGAAATATATATATATTGAGTAATATCTATATATTAATAGTGAAGGATATTTGACCAGGTACATTCTATTTCTAAATAAATAAATCAAAATAAGATTAATTTAAAGCTATTTAACTTTAAAATATTCAAATTTATATATTCAATATTAAAATATTAAATCTTACCTATAGTATAATTTTGATAATATTATGTTTTTATTGAAAGATCAGTCTAATTTCATTTTATATAGTTCCAGCAAAAGGAATAGTAATGTCTGGTTTCAGAAGGCAAAAAAGATTATTTAGCTCTAAATTCTCAATAACTATAAAAGGTTAGCTATCATGGATAATCTAGTAAATAAGTTTGTCTTGAAATAACTTTACAAAGAATTTTGGCTATTTAGAGAATTATCAAGTAGTAATTAATTAATAATAAGAAAAGAAAAAAAAGACAGATAATATATATAAAAACTATACTTTTGAAAAAAAATGACTCTATTGCTCCTGTTTGATAACTCTTATGAAATTTGTCAAAATGTATTTATAAATTTATTGTTAAGCTATTAATAGTCTTATATGATATCTTATAATAGTTATATTTAATTTAAATATTTTTATTTTTTTTATACTTCTTTGTAAACTCTTTTCAAATATTAGATTTCTTTTGTACTTTTTCTTTTCCAGTTTGAATTAAATTGAATTTAGATCAAATTGAGAGTTTAATTTGAATACTATTTTTTGAAATATAATAACTCAACAGAAGTATATCTAAATTTAACAATATTTAGCTTGTTAGATTTCTCTTATATAGTAAAATCTAACAAGCTAACAATTATTGAATTTGGTCATATTTTCATCAAGTTATTATATTTTAAAAAATAGAGTTCAAATTGAATCTCAAATCAAATTGAACCTTTAATTCAATTCAAATCAAATTGAATTTGGATCAAATTTGATTTAATTCAATTTATTGAGAGCACTATTTAGAAACTACTGGTTAATCTCTTTAGATTATTGATAATCTATAATAATAATCAGTATCTTATACATTAGAAGTTTACTTTGGGACCCCAGAACTAGCAGAATATCTAATAAATAAGAAGTACATATATTGAAATAAAGCTACTAGCTGAGTTCACCTCTTTCAGATATTTAATCTAGTAATAGGCTCTCTATTTTACATATATGAGAATAATCAGTCTTTGTCAATATACTGATACAAGTTTGAGAAATTTTGGTTAAGTATATTTAGTCTTATATAACTTAAGAACTCAACAAAAATAGTTCTTAAGGAGAAAGAAATATAATAATTTTACAGTTATATCTTAGTCTTAGTACTTTTTTGCATCTTTTCTCTAGTATTTTCTTATCTTTTCTTAAATATTCTATTATGTTTTAGTATCTTTCAAATATCTAGAAATCTTCTCTTAGTACTAAGACATCACTAGAATATTCTTGTCTTTTCTTAGCACTAAGTATCTTGTCTTAGCTAGTCATAGAACCTTTTGGAATATTGTAGAATTCTATTAGTTATCTTTATTTAAAACCTAGTTCTTGACTTTTCTCTTCTTTTCCAAGATTCTTTCAGATCTTTCTTCAGATCTTATATAAATATCTTTATTCTCTGCTTAAATAAAACTTAGAATTTTTTTTTTAGAATTCCTTTAAGAATACTTGAATCTACAAGTATCTCTTTGAGCTACTTTAGGTCTACTATAATTATCAGACTTAGCTGCTTCCTCATAAAGAAACTAGAACTATTATAGATAGAAGAGGTGGGGCCACTAGAGTGATTATTATTAGTATCTAATAGAGAGGATTTGTGAGCAGAGTGATAGAAGAGTTATAGTGATTAATAGTCTGGTATAAAGGGGTGGAGAGTGGGTCCTCTAGAGAGATTGGATAGAGGGTAGGAGTACTATATATAAAATAAAATAAAATAAAATAAAAAGTAGAGAACTCTTAAGATAAGAACTCTAAAAAAAATAAATTAGATAATAGTTAAGAAAAGTTTTTAAAATCTTTCAGAAAAATATTTTTAAAGAATAGAATATTAAAAGACCCCAGATATCAGAATAGCTCAAACTTCTGAATCAGTATTTTGGATTTTTAACCCTTAAAAACTTATTTAAATAACTACTTAGAAATCAGACAATATTAAGCCATACAACATCTCAATTATATTTAGTAAATATATATCCAACAGATCTACTCTCAGGAGAATCTACTCTCATCAAAGTACTAGAAGAATTTGTGACTTATAAGTCTATCCAAACAGACTGCTGAACTGCTCAATCCAACTATTGACAGATCTTTGAAGATTACTATGCCTATATGTATCAATTATCAGACTGAGAATTTTCATTCTTATTTCATTCTGCTAAAGAAGACACACAAATGTATTTTATGTTTAAAAAAATATAATAGTAATATTTTTTATTCTTATACTAGTTAAAAGACATGTTAGTAAATGTAATTATGATTTTAGAGAATTTTTTCTATGTAATGAAGACTATTTATCAGAGTAAGAAGTAATTTCCGGGAGAATTTATCAGGGCATAAAAAAAAAAAATTGGCGGAACTTCCCCTGCATCCTTAACCGTATCCAATAACCACGACGCGCTTCTTTTTTTTTGGTTGATTCATTTATTTATTTTATTTATTTAAAAAAAGACAATACAGTAAATAAAGCTACTAGCTTCACGTCCCGGCCCAAAAGGATCAAGCCGCTTCCCGCGCCCACACCTACCCGTTGCGCCCACACTAACCCACACCAATCCGACCCCTCCCTAGACTCAGGAGGGATCGGCTGGCGCCACGCCAGATCCCAACCATAAACCATAATCAAAACCAAAGCCCAGCATGCCTCACCCTCTCATCGCCGACGAGTCCCGCCGTATCCGCTCGACGCTTGCGTCGATGACGACGAAGATCCACTCCGCGACGAGGACGGTGAGTTATACGAAGATGTGTATGAGGACGACGAGCCAGATGGTCGCGTCGACTGGGGCGGCGAATTATCATCATCTCTGTGCAGCATCACGTCAACGAAATGCAGGTGAGGTATAGCACGCAAAAAAA
>RBNI01005542.1:0-12428 GCA_003990745.1 Jimgerdemannia flammicorona
CAACACATTTATGAAATGTCACAAAAAAAAAAAAAAAAATGAAAAAGAATATTCTTTTCAGAGAAGTGCTGGTCGTATCTATTGGTCGTGAAGGTGCGTAGTCAATAAGATCAATTAATTAAACCAATTTTTGGAGGTTCTGAGAGATTTATTTATCCTCTTTCCATCAGAGCATAAAGAATATATATTACAAATGATAGTGATGGGAAATAGGCATTTGCACACATTCATGACTCAATCGTTACGAAATGACATTCAATATCCTAATTAGCCAATTTTAACAGTAGTTTGCTATTTAGATTTCAAAGACGATATGAGTATACTTGCCAATGGCCACTGAGTCGCAATTGTATTTTTCCTCATCTTTCGTTTCCTAACTCAAAATATACTTGATGCTATGGAAAGGCCGTGGATAATCATAGAGACATTATCGCCGGGCTATGCGGTGTAGAAATTCCGATTTGAAACCACGGTGAGTATACGCTGTAGATGGTTGTAAAAGACTAACTTGAATTATCTTGATCGTGTTAGGGGGATTCTTTCTCGGAAATACATATCATATATGTTGTAAACATTTACTGAACTCGTCCAATACCTCGATTTAGACGGCACGACCAGTGCACTCCAAAATAGCCAGCCCCTTTGTTCTTATAACCATGGTAAATTCTACATAGAAACCGTCAATAAAGCCAACTTCCTTAAAAGTATCCTTGGCGCACCAGGAAATCCTACAACAGTAGTAGATATATCGCATATTCAACTATTGGTTCATCTTTTCAGGGCCGGACACGATAGCTAATTAAATTGTGGGGAGGTTTACTATGAATTCCACGTTGATAATGGATCTCGAATCACAGCCTCATTCGTTGAACACCCATTAAATCTGAATTGAGGTGTGACCAAAGATCTCCACTTTCGGTTCGACATTGAAACTCGATACGGTGGTCAAGTAGTCATGAAGATTTAACAGACTTCCATAATTTACATAGAATGGATGATAGTTATATACATAATATGTTCATGGAACCTGAGAGATAAACAGCCTCCATTCGGTTGAGGAGATGATCGCATATTCATACTGCCAGGCGTCCAGGTACAGGTTGCCCCACCAATTTGTGTCGTGAATGTCTTGATGGGTCCCGTTGGCATATTTTGTACCTCCGATCCTCGTGGTGCAGTGCTGGTGGATCCTTTTTGTGAAGGCATCGTGGATACTTTCTTGTAAAAGGTTTTTTTAAACCATTTAACATGTTGTCCTTTGAACCTAGTACTTTCTCATCCTCGGGGTCAATGATGAATGCGGAGTGGTATATGCATGACAGGTTGACTAAGCCTCCGCGGAGATGAAAGGCCACGTGACTTCGCAAATTGCCTATCGGAGAGGAGATGCGAGACCACGTGAACAGCCTCGCCTATCGAGTGGAGCAAAATTTGCTCGCCTATCAGCCTTCACAATTCTGGGGTACCTTATAGCATCCGTTCTCTAACTCTGGACTCCCAAACGGCCATGTACATACAGTAACGACGATGTTTTTCCACCCACAACCGTTTATTTATCCATTGTGGATCCAGACCAGATATTGTGAGCAAAAAGATTTGTGAATGTGTCCATGCATTTTATCAACAAAGATAGCGATAGCGATGATCCCAGAGGTGGGCGCTCCACAAAGACAAAAGGACGTGTTTGGTGCGGTAAAAACTCGTCTTCTGAAAAAATCCAGTGCCGGAGAAAGTCGGGTTGAGGGATATGTCATAAAGGGTTCACAGTCTAAAATGACCAACTATATAAACCCTTCCAGTCGGGTATGAAACAACTTGAATCCATTCATTTTTACACCTTGACCCAACGCGTTTGCTGTCCTTTCAGCCAAGCCAACATGGGCAACGCATTCTCTCGCTGTCGTGCCTCAAAACGTCGGTCCCGCGCACCTCGTGAAGATGAAGTATCCAGACTTAGCCCGATGATGGAGGTGTACGGTATGTTCATTGTGTGCTTCATCCAGCTGATCCACGACAACGTCCTAGTGAAGAACCGAAAAAACTGGAACAGATTAGTGGTGCTTGACATGCGATTCTCGAACTCAGAGCCGGAGAGGCTGGTGGCGGCAACAGCAAAGAGCCCCGCGGACAGCAAGAATCGAAAGGAGATGTTGAAAAAGCTCAAATCCGTGGAGCGCAGCGCTTGCGACCGATTGAACTGGGCAACTTTCTGGGACTTCGTCGAAGAGCGCTTTGGCGAGACCGAGGCGGATTTTGAAAGATTCAAATTGGAGCTGGTGACAAAAGTTAATAGAGGTCCGCTCACAGTCGACCATATCATTACAAAGGCGAATCCATCGGTATATTGGCCTTCGAAGGACCCCAACATGCGGTTGATTCGCTTTCAACTCCAATTCCACGACTTTCGATAGACATTTTGTATGTGGAGCACATACACCCTCAGCCAATTCGGTAGTGGAGGGTTATGTAATGAACAATTCGCATTATAGTATTATGAGAGCCTGGAAATAGAAAAGTCACATGTATATTTAAATCTTATATGATCACGTCACGTAATATAAGGAAGACGTGAAATCATGCTACTCTGCTTCGATTGCCTATGCCTATACTTGTATTCTAATATCTTCGTCACAACCTTCACGCTCATCTCTCTCAGCTTGGCGTACCGAAACTCATTGACCATCTCTCCTAGTTTCCCGCCGAAAAATTTACCGATAGGTGAACAACGGGGATCGCGCGACGCATTGCTACACTTGTTGGAATTTGAGCTTATACAAGCGAAATCTCTTGACCTCAGCATTTGTCGAAGCTCCTCCTACGCACCAAGCGCACAAGTCCACGCTCCTCGGCAACGGCTCTCCGACCCACACCGCTTTGGCTACAGTTTATCACGACTTCCACACCAGCACGTTCACCAAGGCCCGCCGGTTCTGATCGACGTCGGTATTTCCCGATCCTTTGACGAGGATAGTCACCGTACGGGTGTCTACGGCCGGATCGACTATCCTCCCCCTCCCCCCCCTCCCCGAGCTTTTCTGCTTTGAAACCTTGCTCTGGCAGCTCGTCACGAGGGTGCTACCATGGAATATCGCGCCCATCGCTGTCGCGAAGAACTTAGATCGATTGCGTGAAGATCCTGCGCAGCAGCCGCACATGTGGCAGATTTATCACAATTAACGTGTTGGCGTGATTCCTTTAAGAGCGGCCGTTCCTTTTCGGCGCGGACCATGTCGTTAGTTGACAAGCCTCAACCGGAGCTGGGGCCACCCTGTCATTTAGTGAATAGGGCGTCACCACCTATCAACTCCAGCAAATGAACTAGGCGAAATGAAGCCCGCCACGGCTTCCTCAGGAATCATTTTTTATCGACTCCCATTGCGATTTCCTGAAGCGCTGATTTTGCCGTATCCAAACGGTCGAGGATGCCAGTAATCCTATTTTACGTTTTTACTACGCTGTTCGGCTACGCCATGTAGACACAAACCCTTATAAAACGCCTTTCATTCATATTTATCCAAAGCATATGTTCTCTATTATACAATAAAATTACGCAAACTGGATTAAGCAATTTATGAAGCATCAACATATTCACAATTTAGAGTATATATATAGATTGTGTACAGTAGGTTTCTTATGAACCACTATAAAATAAACTATTGCCACAAGTACTGCTTTCCATCATCTTGTTAGGTAATGCTCATTTTTTTTTTTTTTTTTTTTTTTTTTTTTCTTATCATAGTTGCCTCAACTTAGCAAACAGGACAAAGACTGTGTGTGTCTGTATGCTTCACTCACATTCTCATTTGTCCCAAACTGCACTGATAAGTGATATTTATTGTGATATGTAATCTAAATTATGAATAATCAGAAGATAGATATTTGAGTGATATCTGAATCTAATTCCCAAATATAGTATATAGAATGAATTATAGTTAGCAGTAATATTGAAAAATATTATTAACAATGTGAATTTCTGATAAAATAACTCATATCTTAGTCACTATAGCTAGCAAACTTATATAAATAACTCAGTATCTTAGAGTAAATAAACTAGATTAAAACAGTTTAAAGTAAAGAACTAAATAGTCTGAGAACATTCCTGCACTCTTGTAATCAGCTCTGAGGAGTCAAGAAGAATAAGAATATAGGATAAAAAATCTGTTATACTTTTTAAGTTATATATCTACTATATTATAATTTGTATTTTATATAAATCATTTTAGAGTTCTGAGCAGTCCTGAACAGTTCTGAAAAATTTAGTTACATGTGACTGCCAATTTTTTCCTCAGAACTACTACTTTTTGTCTATTGAGATAAAATTTTTATTAAAATTTATTATACTATTGTTACTTTCATAATTAAAATTAATTATGAACTATAAATAAGTTCTGAAATAGAGTGCTGAGAATTTTTTTTTATTTATAACAATATCTTAGATTATAATTATATATTATCAAGTTTGTAAAATTCAGCAAATATTTTTTTTTATTATAAGATATCAGATATCTTTTCTCAGCTACTCTATATACAAAGCTATATCTGTTATTATAGAATCTGTAATTTATTAATAAAATATCTCCCAGCTTACTCTATCTAAATATTTATTTATAAGATAAGTATTAAAATGTAATAGGACTACAGACGATTTCATAGAAGATGTATGAATGACGAGTTTGATAATAGTGATCACGTGATAGTGAAGACGTCACGAACGAGCAGCATACAAACGAATAAGTCAAACAAAGTGAAATGTGGAAAATAACATATTGAATACCCTGAACATTGGGCTGCAGCTCTTGCCACAGCAACATATGTATTACTTAACCAGCATTCGTAGAAGCTCCCTGCGAACTTCTTCCAAAAGGATTACTTAGAATAAGCTTACATGTCATAATGGAATTATCTAGTAAATGGTAAGAACTTGTATAAATAGGAAGAGGTTGGAGATAGCAATAAAGCAGTTCTGAAATCCTGAAGAAGTAAGCGTATATTGCCGAGGATCGAATATCCAAGGAATATCTCATATGACAGGTCGCTTTTCAGGCTTCCCGGTGATCTCCAGACGCATTTCATAGTAAAATCCTTAGCAAGCCCGTCCATACATCCCCACCTTTATTGTAGAAAAATTATATTGATCAATCTCGTTATGTAATCCTCATACTTAAGAATGCGGTAACACAAACGCGAGAAATTGCCCGCCTATCGAATAGCTAAAACACGCGGTGGAGCACATGCTTAAAGTTGTCACGAAGCCTTATCCAAACCACCGAAATCTTCCGAATCTATTGGTTCGGAACTTTATTTCAGAGATATTTTGCGTCATGTGATGTGGACCCGAAAATGGTTGTTTTTTTCGACATGAACATATATATTAGACTCACAGCTTTATTTCATTCCAACCTTTGGTACTTTTGATATCTAATCGCATATTCTCCACTTCATACTAGGGAGACAGAGTAACAAGTATATAATATGGAAGGTCGAGAAATTGCGTCTGCTTTTGCCAAATTTACCCAAAGGGCTACATAAGGCATCGTAATGCAACCTTTCCGCATAGAAAATGACCTATTATATTGGGATTCTTATGATTGCCTGAATGCACGCGGCTGAGGGGTATCTGTAGAACTATTCAGCTTGCGTAGAGCGACGAACGATTTCTACGGCGTAATCGTTCCACAAACCTGAACGCGCAAAATCAGTCATATATTCACTAGTATTCATTTGTATGTGGCGCAAATATCTTAAACATACACTTACTTGCACCAAAACCTTGATGTATTATGCTAAGCCACTTCGATTCGCACAATTCGACAATCCCACACTATCTTCCATTATATTTCCTATATGTAGCAAATTCAGAGTCGTTAATTATGGGCTGGAAATAATGGACTGGTCACGGATTTCGAGTTTCAGGCTAGCTCTAGATTATTTGTTTCGATTTTCAGTTTCAACCCAAAACCTTGGCCCCAACCCGAAATTTTCCGAAATGGACCGCTCGAAGCTTTACTCTTGGAAATACAAGGTTCGAGTTTGCTGAGAACTCGACTTCAAAAAAACGGTGAACCCGGCGGTAGAAATGGAATACGTAAGATTCTTTTTTATTGAGCAGTTGTTGATCTTCAGAGAAAAAATTTTGAAAGCCACTCCAACAATTTGCTGCTCCTTCGACTAAGGCCTTAATAATTTATTGGTATCTAATAAACGAATATGTTATCTTATTGCTGAGGGCAGCTGAGCACAAATCTGTGGTAGACAAAAAGGCAATGTTTCGGTTTGCAATTGAGAGGCAACCTTTGAGAGAAGATCTAATGTGTGCTTAATTTTGAGGCCGAGCACTTCCCGTTATCATAGATCAAGTTGCGAGTTTACTATCGATCATTATTATAAGTTGCAATCCGCCCCGAAATTGCTTGGGAGTCCAGCATTACATAAGGCGGTGTATTTTCTATTGCTGCAAAACGTGGATGGTATGGACAAGTAAACCGCATTGGATATTGAACACCCGACATTCGTGTCACGATGACGTAGTCTTTTTCCACACGAAACACGTGGTAAACGTCACCAAAAAAAAAAGAATATTCTCCTGCGCAATAAGATCAATTAAACCAATTTTTGGAGGCTCTGAAAGATTTATTATTGGAGCGCACGGAACACGCGTTGCAATTGTTGCAAATGATAATAGAGACGGGAAATAGCAATTTTGCACACATGCATGACGAAATGACATTCACTATCCTAATAAGCCAATTTTAACAGTCGTTTGTTATATAGATTTTAATGTCGCTATCAATGCGCTAAGCAAAGTTTGTCAATGACCAATTGCATTCCTCCTCATCCTTCGTTTCCTAACTCAAGATCCACTTGGAGTGAGGCCGTAGATAATCTTAACGACATTGTCATCGGGGCTGGACGGTGTATATAGAAATTCCGATTTGGCCTATCAAAGTGATGGGCAAGACCACGTGAACAACTTTGTAAATTGCTCGCCTATCGAAAAGACCACGTGAACCACTTCGCAAATTGCTCGCCTATCAGCAAGACCACGCGAGCACTCCGCGATTAGGCACGCGCAACATTTACATAATCACGTTACACCTAGTTAATGTGAAGTAATACGATGTCTTGAGGCGGCCACTTTCAAAATGTTACTGTGACCTGAAATTGATCTTCTTATTAATAAAATAAAATTTATAAGATTTTAATCTATTATATCACAGTCATAAAAAAACAAAAAATGAGGCGGTTTTTCGACATATGAATTAAGCAGAGGCAACATAACATTTCAATCAAGGTTATGGTCAATTTGTGAATTTTACAAGACTAAAAATCATTTACATCAAAATTTAGCTGATTATTAATGTAGATATGAAAAAAAAAAAAAAGCTAACACCCTGTTTTTTTAATCATACTAAACCACCAGAAGTAATACTTAAAAAGTGGCCTCATATGAACTTTTTGTTAAATCTCAAACTTCTTAAATCATTATTATATATTATAAATTATTACTTAAAGCAAAACTCCACACATAATTACGTCATAGGGCTCACAGTCTGAAATGTTAAACCATTCATTTTACACCCCAACTCAACGCATTGTTGTCCTTTCAGCCAATCCAACATGGGCAACGCATTCTCTCGCTGTCGTGCTCCTAAACGTCGGTCCCGCGCACCTCGTGAAAATGAAGTATCGAACCTTAGCCCGATGATGGAGGTGTACGGTGTGTTCATTGTGTGCTTCATCCAGATGATCCACGACAACATATTAGTGAAGAACCGAAAAAACTGGAGCAGCATCGTGGTACTTGACTTGCGATTCCCGAACTCGGAGCCAGAGAGGCTGGTGGCGGCAACAGCAAAGGACCCTGCGAACAGTAAGAATCGAAAGGAGGTGTTGAAAAAGCTCAAATCCGTGGAGCGCAGCGCCTGCGACCGGGCAACTTTCTGGGACTTCGTCGAGGAGCGCTTTGGCGAGACCGAGGCGGATTTTCAAAGATTCAAATTGGAGCTGGTGACAAAGGTTAATAGAGGCCCGCTCATTGTCGACCATGTCATTACAAAGGCGAAGCCATCGGTATATTGGCCTTCGAAGGACCCCAACATGCGGTTGATTCGCTTTCAACTCCAATTCCACGACTTCGAATAGACATTCCGTATGCGGGCACATGCATCGGCAGTGGAATGGAACTCTAAAGTGCCTTTATTTTCTACGTATCCGCGTTAATATCTTTTAATAGAGTCTTGCGTTTCCCATATGCAAAAGAAGCAGGGTCGTTTATCATGAACTGTACTGTACGCGTCAAAGCATTATGCCGTATCTTTTTGTTTTTTGTTTTTTGTTTTGGTCTCTGTTAGTCTCGCACTGGAACCACCATATATCAAGAATATGTAAAGTTAGGATCGCCTTTATGTTTACGATATTCCAATATGCTTGCGGCTAATATTAAATTGTGCATCAAGAAAAGTTGGAGTATCTACAGCCGGAGTTTATGATAAGTTATGTAAGCACTGGTCGTATCTGCATTGTAAAAGCAATTCAAGCAGGTGCTGGTTTTTGTTTACATTTTTTTGGTGTAATTTTTATGAAAGGATACAAAGGATCATAAAAATATGAATCTCACCGAGAAATAAAAATTAATACGGTATACTATTTTTTTCTTCTTTTTATTGCAGATCCCAAACAGAAATAAGGATAAGTCGATACGCAACTTCAAAAGCACTCAAAGCATTGCATCTATCTTATAACCTCAAGCAATACCAATATGTAGGGAATGCTATTCATTTTGGACCCTCTTTCTGCGATCGCGCGATAACCATTCTTGACATAGCTCGATCGACCACGGGACTGTCCAAAATGATATTGGTTTGCTTTTTGTGAACCAAGAACACTTTACTGCAAGGAAAACAGTAGTGGGTATGTTGAAATCTGGTGCATAGATTATTGTTACTATTTTTGAGATTGTAGACATCAATAAATACAATATGACATCTGGCCAATATGTTTGTGATTGCCGAAACAGCAGGCTGCAATGCCGCAATGCCCATATGTCCATGTGTCAATACCGTGATGATGACGGCAATACACCAAAACGCATTAACTCGAGACTTAATGTTTTGCCAATGACCGCGTCAAGTAGTCGAGTTACGAAATTGGTAATGTTTGGCACCACGGTCCGAGAGTTGATTTTATCGATGACCTGTGTTCCATATATGTAAAGAGCAAAATAGAATACTATACAGCATGTGCTGAAAAATCAATCAATGCCCAATCTGAATAATGGTTAACTACCAAGCAGATAATCATTCATCGTAGTCAACAATTTGGTTCAAAAAGTTCGGTTCTATTTCAGGCTGGTACCCAGAGGAATCGCGTGTTCATATTGTTTTTGGCAAATATTTATGCATATGGAGAGGGGCATATGTATACACTACCATAACTATTAACAATGCCCTAGACTGAGCGACTTTGTGCAACCAAGGAGCCTGTGATCAAGTCAAAGCATTATGCCATGAATCACTGTGTCACTAAGAACCTCTCACTGGAAGCGTCATATGTCAAGAAAATGGAAACCCAGAATTATCTTTCACAATTAATGTCATTCCAATATGCTTCAACTATCGCCATGAATTAATATTTGGCATTCTTTCGAGATAGTGCTACCAAGAACAGTTGAAGCTTTACAGTCTGAGTTTATGAAAAGTATTGGTCATATCTGCCAACATGTTGTATTTCTTTTCAATAAAACAATTTACCTGTTTCGTTCGAGAGGTTTGAGATCCGAAATACCTGACGCTGCTCCCATTCTTGCGCGGAGTGCGTAATTGTTTCGTTGCGTGATTGAAGGATGTCGAAAATAGCCTATTCAAGTCAACCGGCCAATTTGCATCATGATCTGTGAATGGGGAAATGCGGTGATCACACAACGGTGTAGCAGGGCTTGAAGACTGTATGCACGTGCTAACGTACCCCCCAACGTGGAAGGTGCGAGCACCTCTCTACGTGGAAACGAGGCCCTGCTGATCCCCAAGCGTAACATACAGGGTACGGTCAAAGTCACGAACGGGCTTACGTAGGATGGCCCAGGTATTAGATAGTAAAAATTCTGGACTTTAATTACAATAAAGGGCAGTCTTGACGTATCCAAGTAATCTGTGCACGAAAGGTCGCTTTTCAGGCTCCCCGGTGTCTCTACGATGCTTCACTTAGTGAATTCGCCAATATTATTGCCTACAGAAGAACACACACAATATATATGCGAAACCATCAAATAGGTGAATGCGAAAATATAATTTGCCTTATTGCTACATACAGGATATATCCATGTTTTGCAGGCTCATGTTCTATTTTGAATGCTTCGGCTAGGCCACCGCGAGGTGTGGTTGTGTCGGTCTCCACGTGCCTTATAGCGCGCCGCCGCCTTAAATTCATTCACCCAGATACCCTACAACGACCCCGTCGATCCTAATAGGGGTTGGAATGATCCATATTATCCGACGCTATCCGTATCTTTCGAAAGATTACCGAATCGCGAAAGGAATCATTCCACTTGCCGGGGGAATTTTTGCTGCAGCATTCGTAACTTATCCTCTTGACTCATCCAGCCCAGGTACGTGATCTAGGGCATCGTGAGAGAAGGAGGTGACGCCGTCCGCTTGACTCCACCCGCTGACGCAGCGGGAGAGACACTGCAACTCACCCTTGACCCGTGGTTTCTCCTTTGTGGAAAAATAAACAAAAGAGGTCAAAATAAGCATTTCGGTCTTGACCGATGCAAGTGGTGGGTGCCGCACTTGACGCATGTGGGAGGGGGGCTTGTGTAAAATAAAAGAAGGTCAAATGCAGGGGGTGTACCGACGGAAGCTCGGGAAAGCACGAAATAAGCACAAAGCATGAATCTAAGCAAAAGAATGAAGGGGAAAGGAAGGATGAAGGGTTGGGGACCACCTGAAATCAGATTCAACGCGCCTCGGAAATGCGTGCAATTGGTAATGTGGCATCATTGAAGGTCAGAAGATATTTCTCGTCAGTTGATGGCTTCTACTTGGCCCGCGTTAATCGAAATGGTTATCTTTCTGTAGCATGTAGCTCAGAGGCATTCATTTCGTAGTTAATTTCATTCAAGCCATTGCTGCTTCATCTCTGATGGCAGTCGTATGCTTTGATATCTAATCACATATTTTCCATCTCATACTAGGGGAGACAGAGTAACAAGTAATAAGATGGCGAAAACAAAAACTTTGGAAGGTCGGGGAATTGCGTCTGCTTTTGCCAAATTTTACCCAATGAGCTAAATAAGGCATCGTAATTGCAACCTTCTGAGCATGGAAAATTACCTGTTATATGCGGATTCTTAGGATTACACGTTCCTTGCCTGAATACACGCGGTTTCTGATAGGTCAAAATCTTTAAAACTGGTCTCTATTGTTATCGGCAAACGTCCACTGTTTATGCAGTCTTTTTCCTGTATCTCTGACTAATTTTTTGGGCTGCGTAAGAGGTTGCCGCGTAAGCCCACTCGTACCCCTTGAGGGTATCTGTAGAACTGTTCAGCTTGCGTAGAGCGACGAACGATTTCTACCGCGTCATCCTTAAAATGGGATGCGTCACCAAACACGTGCCTTCCAATGATGACGTTTTGCTAAGCCACTTCGATCCGATCCCATTAAAGTTTTCTGGTATTTCCTATATATAGCAAATGCAGGGTCGTTAACGTGAGCTGGAAGGTGTGCAGTATATGATGGACGGTTGTGTTTCGGGTCATGGATTTCGAGTTTCAGGTTATCTCTAGCTTATTTCAATTTCAACCCAAAACCTTGGCCCCAACCAAACAGGACCCGAAATGGACTAGGTTCGAGTTTGCTGAGAAGCTTAATTTGAAAAAATGGTGAACCCGGCGGTAGATATTTCCATTGAAAAGAGGGATAATGGAATACGCAAGATTGTTTCTTTATTGAGCAGTTGTTGTAGCAAATCTTCAGTGAAAAGGGTTTGAAAAGCCCCTCCAACAATTTGCAGCTCCTTCATCCAGGTTCTTAATAATTTATCAATATCTAATAAACGAATATGTTCTCTTACTGCTGAAGGCAGCTGAGCACACATCTGCGGCAGACAAAAGGCCAATGTTTTGGCTTACAACCAAGTGATAGCCTTTGAGGGGTGAGATTTGATGTGTGCTTAATTTTGAGGGCGAGCACTTCCTCGTTATCATAGATCAAGTTATCGGGTTTACCATCGATCAGGATTATGAGTTGTAATTGCCCGGAAATTGCTTAGGGTTCAGCATTACACAACGTGGTGCATTTCCTGTTTCTGCAAAATGCGAGTGGTGGGCATGGAAATATACGGGCGAGGGCGTCATTGGGTATAAAAGTCCGTGTTACGATGGCGCAGTCTTTTTTCCACGACGCATTGCTTATGCAACTCACAAAAAA
>RBNI01005543.1:0-12428 GCA_003990745.1 Jimgerdemannia flammicorona
GTCCTTACAAATGACACCCCATCTACTATCACTTCAACTCTACCACTACTCTTCGCCACAATCCTCCTTACAAGTCCCTTGCATCCCCCCCCCTTGGGGCCCCAACCAATCCACTATGCCTTGAAGAGCTCAAGCATCAGCTCCTCTCATCTCCCTACCCTTAGTCCCACTGGCCTCCTGGGGCCCTCCTCAAAGGTGCTCCACCAGTATTCCACAAGCCCCACCCATATTGTGGTGACCCAACCAACTGTCAGCCACTCATTCCCCACCCCCCCCACCAGCCTCGACTGCAGTGCCGCCCACCGCCCACCCACCTCAGGGTCAGGTGCCGACACTCCCAATCTCTCCCCAACTACTTTCCAGAAATTCTCTATACTCTCACACTCCCCCAGCCAATGTTCAGGAGTCTGCACCACCCCTCCCTCCTGCCCTACATTATAATACTCCTCACAATCAAAAAACCCGCCATCCACCAAATGTCCTGCCCTAAAGTTTAGCATCACATTTCGATGCAACATCCTCCACCATGCTACCCAGAGTTTTGGTGGGAGCTACCTCGCCACAACCTTGCACCATGACCAGACATCTGCCCAGTCTCATCTCTCTCTAATCCCAGCCCCTTGCTAGGTCTCTGGCCAAAGGTCCTGCCCCAGACCCCTAAGGTACTCTATACACTCCTCTAAGCGAAAGTTCTCAACCAGATTCCCTCTCAACAAGAGCCTGTCCCACCTCTACATCTCTGGACCCCAGTTCTCATCCCCTTCAGTTCCTTACCAACAGATCCCAATGTGATGGGCTCCATCTACTACTCCCCACCAGAATTCTTTGTATCTCATCCTCTGGCTACTATTCAGGGCCACCAAGGACAGTAGATCCCCTGAGCCACCCTGTGGCAACACCCTTGCCTCCCACAAATGCTGCATAAGGGGTACCCATTCTCCTCCTCTCAACTCACTGGCCCTCTTCATCCACCAAGCCTGCAAGCAAAATAGTCTCTTGGGTAAGTCCACTAGGCCAAGTTCTCCGTGATCCACTGGTAGTGCTAGTACCTCCCAATCAATCTGACTCCAGTGTCCAGCCCAGAGCCAAGAACAGGCTATCTTGAGAAGCTTCTTAACCACCCACTTAGGGAAGTCTAAATGGTAGCCCAGATACCAAAGCTTTGGGATCCAATACATATTTAGAACAGTTACCCTTCCCACAAGTGACACCTGTCTACCACCCCAGCTTGTCAGTGCTTTACCCCATTCTACCAGCTTACGCTCCCACCACTCCTTGGGAAGTAAAGAGCCATACACTGAGAAATAGATACCCAGGTACTGTACCATCCCTCCAGCCAGGACAATTGTTCCAATGACATCCCCACCTACGACTCCTTCCCCTAGAACCATTGTCTCACACTTGTGCCAGTTGAGTTTCGCCCCAGAGCATTGCTCATACCACTCAACTGTCTCCTTGAGCATAGCCACATCTGCCACTGAGTCCAACCCAACCACCATATCATCGGCAAAGGCCCCCACCTTCCAGTTGATGCCCAAGATGTTCAGTCCCCCAACTCTCCGCTGGATCTGATCCAACAATGGCTCCAGGGTGAAGGCATAAAGGATAGGTGATAGCGGATCTCCCTGAGGCACTCCCCTCTCCAAGGGGAAAGAAGCCCCCCTATGTCCATTTGCCAGAATTGCAGCCCTACTCCCTTCCAGTAATCCAATAAGTGACCAGCACACACCCACTGATATCCCAATATGCTCCAGTACCTTCTCTAACCAAACTCTCTGGACCCTATCATAGGCCTTCTCCTGGTCCAGGAAGACCAAGCAGCCATTCACCCCTACAGCTCTAGCACCTTCAATGACCCTGTGAACCCATGCTGTGCCATCTCGGATCAGTCGGCCCCCCACAAAGCCTCGCTGCTCCTTCCCTAGCATCTGTTGGGCCACACCCTGTAGCCTCACCACTAGGATTTTGGTGACCAGCTTGTGGTCCATATCCAGTAACATAATTGGCCTCCAGTTCTTCCAGTCCTCCCTATGCCCTTTGTCCTTGTACAGCAGAGATACCAGCCCCAACTGCTGTCCTCCAATTCACTCCCCAGTACTAATGACCTCATCACACATCAGTGACATCTCCTCCAGAACCTCCTCTACAGATACCATATGTTTCCAAAAGTCCCAAGGCAAACCATCCTCCCCAGGCGCCATCCCTAGGGTTACAGATGCCAGCACTCGAAGGATCTCCTCTCCTAAAACCAGTTGGCCAAGATCCCCCAACCCTGCAGCAGGATCCAGGTGCCACTCTTCCAGATACTGCTCAATGTCCTGCGCTACCTCCCCTCCCTCCTCTTCACTCCAAAGGTTGCTCCAGTGGGTGCTCAGCTGGCCAAGGATCCCCTGCACACCTAATACCATCTCCTCCTCATCATTAAGGACTCCTTCCCACCAGTGTCTTGCTCCCCTAGCATGAAGGAGATAGGACAAAAACTTGTGGGCCTTTCTCCTTCTTCCAATTCCTGCCACCACAGCCTCACTGCCATAGCCTGAGCCTGCATTACTTCCTCCTTCCTCAACAACTCCTGCAGCTTCACCACTTCCAGCTTAGCCCACTTAGCCTTCCAGTCCAAAACCTCCTCCTCCTCCAGTAGCCCAGCCCAATTCAAAAGTAGTCTTTCTAGTCTCCTAGATGCCCATTGGACTTGTTGCCTCTGCTGAGCACCTCGCTCCCTCCCCACTTCCCCCCAGTATCTCTGAGCTTCAGATTTCAGTCTAAGCCACCTATCATCAATCCTCATCCTGGCTCACCTCCAATTATTAACCTTGGATCGTACCTCTACCACCCATGCATTCTACAGGTCCACCTCTCCCAGCAGTGAAGAGTTCAGATGCCAATGCCCTGGCCTCTCTCTGCTCTCTCCAAACCTCCTTCCTCCCCGAATATCCCAGTGATCTGACCAAGGGCACCACTCAACCTCCATCGTCTCCCAAACTGTATTGCCCCAATACTCAGCAGTCAGAATCCAATCAATCCTAGTACCAAGTCCTCTCACCCAGTGAGTATACATATATCGATCCCCATCCCAAAGTCGCATGGTGTCTACCAGAGAGCTGAGTCTTTCCACCTCTTCCCAGTCCTCCAATCCCCCACTCCTTCCTACCATACCCCATTCCCCATCAGTTCTGTCCAGCCTACTCTCCCGGACCATATTAAAATCTCCTCCCAGACAATCCACCCCAGCCTCAACCAAGAGCCCAGAATCCTGCAGATCTCCAATCCATACCATTCGGGACCCCCTCTCAGCCGGGCAGTAGCAAGATCTCACCACAATTGAGTTCCATTCAGGCCTCCTCTATGTCCCCCACACTAATCTACTACCCCAATGTCCAATGTCTGCAATGTCCCCTTTCCTCTTCCTAACCAGTATTCCCACTTTACCCTGCCAAACTGCCACCCCCCCCCACTCTCTTGTCCATTCCAGTCCATCTTCCTCCCCCTCACACCATACATCTTGAAGTAAGAAGAGATCTGCCTCCAGTTTCTTCAGCCATCCAAAAATCATATGTCACCTCCCAGTCCCCCTAAGCCCATTGACGTTCAAAGAAAAAATGTTGGTTGTACTATTTATAGCGAGATATTTGATAGTGTTGATTTCCCACATCTATAATTCCATGCTCACTTCCTCTCCAGCCAAATCCAGGTTCTGTTCTGCTGCAATCTCATCCTCCACATTTTGCTGTTCATCCAGAGCTGCCAGTAATTCCGTACAGTCCTCACCATCCACTATCTCCATTGAAGCCCGGTGCTCCTCATACACCACCTGCCACTTTTCCAGTCCCTTCCATGGCCCCCACAGATAAGCTGCCCTCTCGTTAGCAATACCCAAGAGCGTTGCCTCTCTTGCCTCGGTGACCTCATACTCCTCTGTCTCCAAAAGAGCTGCTATCATCTCATCTCTCAACTTCCTCACAACCTTCTCTCCTCGCAACACTCACCCCCAGAATTCCTCACTGATTACCCAGAAGTCGATCTCTCCCAGTTCCTCGGCCACCACATTCTGCAGCACCCTCAACAGCCACTTCTCCCCCCCAACTACCTCTGCTACCTGTGCCAAATCTGCCTCTCCTTCCTTCCTCTCCTCAGTTCACACAGACTCATCCCAACCATCCTCAGATACATCCTCCAACTCTCCTTCTCCCACCTCAGGAACACCATACTGGATTGGATTATCATCCAACATCACCATGTCCACTACCACCTCCTCTGGCCCCTGTCCCCCACTCTCCTTCGTCTTTCCCCCTTACTGCCCAGCCTCTGCCCAAATGCTAGCACTCGCTCCAGTGCCCTCCTCTATAGCCCCTGCCCTTTGACCCCCATCCAAACTGGTCAGCAAATCCTTCTGCAACTGTCTCCCCTTTGCCTTCTCCCAGAGCACCTTGTCCATTCATACCTTCTTGCCCTCGATCATCTCTATGACCATCCTAGCCTTGTAAGCCCTCCAAGCCCTTTGCCTCCTCTCCACAGCCCCTGCTAGGTCCTCAAGTGCCTCTAGCAGGTCCTCCTCCTCTTTCTCTGACCCCTTCACCCTCGAAACCTTGCACTCCACTGAGCCCCACTTCAATGCCACCGGCCAGTCCTTAGCCTTCCCAGTATTCTCTATTCCAAACAGCCTCAGCTGGACATCCACATCACCTGTCCTGAGCTCAGTCCCCTCCCATACCCTGAACCCAATGTCGACCACCTCGCTGTACTCCTTCATCACATCTGTGACCAGCCTCCTCACCTCCTCCTTCTTCACCGTTGGCAAGTCCACAATCACCAGATGAACCACTTGTGGGTCCCAATGCATACACCTTGCCATTGGCACTGAAATCCCTCCAACTACCACACCCTTCTCCACTGCCTCCAGTAGCAAACCCTCCTCTTCAAACCCCACCTTGACTGCCTCTAGCTTCTTCAAAAACTTAACTGAGGCTGCATCTTTCACCTCACTTGCCAGCAGCCCCAGCACCATCTTTGCTGTCACTACCAAGCCATGGAAGCACAGCATGATGGCGAATTCCAATCTAGATTTCTTGAGTAATGGGGCTGCCACAAGGCCCATCACACCATCAGCCAGGTCCCCAGGTCTCGTGCCACTCCCCTGTCCAGGTCCCTCATCAGCTGTCACATCTGGATTTTTTTCCAGATTGCCTGTCATACTGCCATCAGCAGTCACTACCTCAGCCACTACACCTCCAGCCCCACTACACTGTCCCCTCAGTAGAGAGGCCTCCATGCCACTCAAGGTAGCAGCTGCCTTCCCCAGCTCCAGCCAGCCATCTAGCCCTGTCGCCTGCTTTCCCATCCTGACTTTGTCCATGAAAGTCATCCTTCCTCCCCCATGCGGCCTTGCACCTCCTCTGCCACCACCTCTGGTCCCACATCCCCTCATCGAAGTACTCGACATGCCAATACCAGCACCTTGACCCCCCCCTACATGTTGCCAGTCAAAGGCACTGGGGCCCCCCTGCCCAGTACACTCACCAGAATGCATGTTGCTCACCATCTTGATAGCACCAATATTTGAAGATGTTGTCGAAAGTATTGTCTGAGTCTTGTGTCACCCAAATGATACTGAAGAAAGCCTAGACCCTTGCCACCTCCTTCAATCTCATCCAATGGATACCCACTGACAAACTCTCATGCCTCCAGACATGAATCCTTACCTGGATGTTCTCTACCCATAAGTTCCATAACTCCTTCTCAGCTAGCAGAGAGGAGTTAAGGCACCAATGTCTAGGTCCATCTCCACTCCCTCCAAACCACTCCTGCCCTAATAGCCCCCAGTGATCAGACCACAGGTACTACTCTACCTCCAAAGACTTCCAAACATCAACACCCTAGTATTCAGCCATCAGAATCTAGTCAATCATCATACCCAAGCCATTCACCCAATGTGTGTAGACCCTCTTGTCACCCCAGCATATTTGGTCCATATCTCCTAAGGAGTTAAGATTTTCCACCTCCTCCCATGCATCCAGACCACCACTCCTCCCACCTGCATCACTCTCTCCATCTGTTCTATCCAATTGTGGATCCCGAACCATATTAAAATCACTACCTAAACATCTACTCCTTCCTCCAAAAGAATACCCTCCTTCAGCAGATCCCTAATCCATACAACTCTCTCACCCCTAACTGTAGGGTAATAGTAAGAGCTAACCCTCACTGGCTCCCACCCTGGCTACTGCCAATCTCCCCAGACCAACTGGTTGCCCCAGCTCTTGACTCTGCCCAAGTCTCCTCTACCCTTCTTCCCCAGAATCGCCACCTTGCCAAACTAAGCAGCTTCCCCTCCCCATTCTCTAGTCCACTCCTCTCAATCATCCTCATCCTCACACTGCACATTCTGCAGTAAAAAGAGATCAGCCTCCAATCCTTTAAGCTAAGTAAAAATGTTCCTATGCTGCTCAGACCCATTCACATTTAGAGAGAAAATGTTAATTATACTATTCATAAGAAATAATGTTGTTGATCAATCACATCCTTTACAAATCTGTATACAACTCCTTGTCCAAATCATATCCTGCAGCCAGTGCTTTCTCTTCAGTTGCCTGGGCCTCCAGCCCTATCAGAAGTTCAGCCAGTGCCCCATCCTCTTTTTCCTCGAAGTCCTCACAATACTCCAGGTATGCCTTCTGCCAGAGTTGCAACCCATGCTGCTTAGCCCAATAGTAGGCAGCTCACTCACCAGCAACAACTACCAGCTCAGCCTCCCTTGCCTTATCAACCTCATATCCCTCCTCCTCTATAAAAATTGCAAGAATCTCTGCCTTCAGTACCTCCACTACCCCATCTTCACATAGGATCCATACCCAATACTTCTCTGGTATTACACACAGGTCCACTTCTCCCAACTCCTCAGCTGTGAGGTTATCCATCACCTTGCTCATCCACAGTAGGTTCCCCACCTCCTTCCCTTCTGGTGTCCCCAGTCTCTCTGCATCGAGCATTGTAGTGTCCACCTCTACACTGGTGGTCTCATCCCATCTCCTCTCTGGAACATCCACCAGCTCATCCTCACCAGCTACCTCATCAACAGCCACCACCTAGCCACCTTTCACCACATCAGGAACCCCAAAGTGAACCCTCTGAGCACCCTTCATCAATACATCCTCTGCTCCCTGACCCCTTGCAGCTGGACTCCACCTGATCAGAGGGGGAGTGTCCTCTACAACTGGGTCCCATACTTCAAATGTACCATCAGTGAACAGGTCCTTGTACAGTACCTTCTCAGCTCCTTCCAGGCCCTTCTCTCTAATGCTCCCACTCTTGTCAGCCCAGACACTCTCCTCTGTACCCTCAGGCTTCTCAGTGCCCCCAACCTCCATCTTCACCTCTCCTTTCATGCTTACCAGTAGCTCCTGCTGCCTCTTGCATCCTTGAGCTCTCTCCCACTACCTCTTGTCAGTGTGAATACACTTCTCATCAATAATCTCCAGGTGCATCAACTCCACATAGAGCTTCCAGGCCTTTGCCCACTGTTCAACCACACTACTCCACTCCTCCAATACTTCCAACAAATCCTCCTCCTCCTCTTTACTCCCCTTCACCCTTGACACCTTGCAGACAAATGCCCCCTACATTAATACTGGGGGTCAGTCACTCACCTTCCCTATGGCCTCCCTCTCTGCTAGTCAAATTCTGATATCAACATTACCTGTTCTAATTGCCATCCCCTCCCACACCTGGAAGCCAATATCCACTACATCACTATACTCCACCATCACCTCCTCCACCCTCCTCCTAGTCTCAACCTTCATCACCATAGGCACTCTCTTCACCAGCAACTGTACCACCCTGGGGTCCCACCTAAGGTATTGCACCATAGGGACCACTACTTCCCCAACCACCACTTTAGTCTTTAGTACCTCATCCAGTAGGCCTGTCTTCTCAAAGCCCACCTCAACCCCCTCCAGCCCCTTCAGGAACTTCACTGAGGCTGCCCCAGCCACCTGCTGCAAGATAAGTCCCAGAACTATCCTTGCAGTCACCACCAAGCCCTGGAAGCACAAGGTAGCCACAAACTCCAAAATGGACTTCTTGAGTAACAGTGCCACTGCCAGCCCCATCACACCATCAGCCAGGTCCTCCTTCTGTTTTGGGCCCATCTGCCCAGCCCCATTATCAGTAGTCACATCTGTATTTTTTTCCAGATTTCCAGTCATGCCACCACCAGCAGTCTCACCCCTACTCCTAGCAGCCACCCCACTAGCTCTACTACCCACTGGCTGAGGTCCAGCACCTCCAGCTCCTCTAGCTTCTTCAACCTTCTGCTTTCTCTTCCCTCCTGCCTGCCCACCCTGAGTCTCCACTGGCCAACCACCATCTCTCAGTATATCCACAAAGCTCCTCCCTGCCTGCCCTCCAGCTCCACCACCAGTACTACTTCTACTGCCCAAGCTGCCCTACCCACTTGGACCACTGAAAGATCTCATCCCAAGTCCATACCCTTGTCTGACATACTATCAGTTGAAGGCCTCAGGTCCACCTGACCTAGTATACATATCTGCTTGCTTGCTAATTGATATAGCCTTAATACCTTTCTCTAATAAATGACTTGAAAGTGTATTGTAAAAGTGTGTATAATGTGAATTATAGTAGAGAAAGGTAACTTGAGTTACTTGATGTTTACTAGCTTGTCTCTGGCTAGCTTAGTCACATTAGTAGGCTTGAACTGCTTATAAAGGGCTCTTTTGAAAGCTTCCTAGTCTCTGATTCATATATATGAGTATACAGATATTGTTATGATATGATTGCATCATCAGATGACTGTATTTTCTTGGAGGAGTGTGCAGTGAATTGGACTTATATGTCATCTTCCATTCTTGTGAGTTCAAAGTATTGATCCAACTGGAAGATCCATGCATCTATAGATAGTTCTCCTCAATAGCTATCAAAGATATCTGGCTTGAGTGGCTTAAAACTGACTGGTGCTATAGTAGGATGTGATGTACTCACAGCTTATGTTTTCTGCTGTTCTAGTTGTACTTGAAGTTCTTAGATTTGGTGGGCCATAGTATTGATCATATCTTTTATGTTAAGCTGTGATTCTCCTGCTTCTTCTATAGCAGAGGGGTCTAGCTGGTAGACTGATTCTTCATGGCTCATTTTGGTTTCATATAACTATTTGTGATTGGTTTCTGAATTTGTGTGAGGTTTCTTAATAAGGTAAGATATAATGACACCACTGCTACCAAGTGTAACAGTTCTAGTTTCTTTAAGAAAAAGTGGCTAAATCTGGAAGTTCTAGTTGGTCTAAAGTAGCTTGAAGAGATACTTAAAGGTTCAAGTATTCTTGAAGGATTTCTGGGAAAAAATATTCTGAGCTTTATTCAAGTAGAGAATAAAGATATTTATACAAGATCTGAAGGAAAGATCTGGAAGGATCTTGGAAAAAAAGAGGAATACCAAGAAATACATTCTTGGCAATGCTGACTAATACAATTCTACAATGTTTTGAAAGGTTCCATGACTAGCTAAGACAAGATACTTGGTACCAAGGAAAGATAAGAATGTTCTAGTAGTGTCTGGATACTAGAAGAAGGTTTCTAAGCAAGTAGAAGGTGGCAGAACATAGTAGAATGTTCAAGAGATGATAAAGAAAGGCTGACTAAAAGATGTGAAAATATACTATAACTAAATAAGACTATGAAATTGTTACAGGAAGTGGACTTTGAGATAGAGGAAGTAATAGAGAAGGGAGTAGTGGTGGGGGGAAGGTGGTGATTCCCATGACCTGGTTCTTATACTGGAATCTCCAAGTGGTGTAGTTGATAATAATGGACATATCTATAGTATCAAAGAAGATGGCCAGGAGACTAATTGTAGAGGCTATCAAGGAGTATAAGGACATTATAGATGTTAGATTTCAGGTTTGAGAAGATACAGAGTTCAGGACTAGATATATAGATATTAGAGTAAGACTGGCAGTATAACAGTTCTAATTTCTTTAAGAGAAAGTAGCTAAATCTGGAAGTTCTAGTTGACCTAAAGTAACTTAAAGAGATACTTAAAGATTCAAATGTTCTCAAAGGATTTCTGAGAGAAAATATATATTCTGAGCTTTATTTAGGTAGAGAACAAGAATATTTATATATGATCTGAAAGAAGGATCCAGAAGGATCTTGGAAAGAAAGAGAAATACCAAGAAATAGGTTCTCAGCAAAGATAACCAATATAGTTCTACAATGTTCCAAAAGGTTCTATGACTAGCTAAGATAAGATACTTAGCACCAAGGAAAGACAAGAATGTTCTAGTGGTGTCTAGATACCAAAAGAAGGTTTCTAAGTAAGTATAAGATAGCAGAACATAGTAGAATGTTCAAGAAATGACAAGAAAAGACTAACTAAAAGATATGAAAATGTACTAAGACTAAATATGACTGTGAAATTATTACTTCCCTCTCTCCTTAAGAACCAACATCCTTGTTGAGTTCTTAAATAACACAAGACTAAATATACTTAACCAAAATTTCTCAAACTTATATTAGTTCATTAGTAAAGATTAGCCATCCTCATATAGAGCAGAGGGCCTATTACCAGACTAATCAACTGGGAGGAGTTTGAACCCAGCTAGTAGCTTCATTTTGATAGACTTCTTATTCATTAAATGTTCTACTAGTTCTGGGGTTCTAAAGTAAACTTCCAATACATAAGGCACTGATTATTATTATAGGTCATTGATAATCCAAAGAAGTTACTACAGAGATTAAGCAATGTATTTTATCTTAAAGTCTTGAACTAGATCTTAAGAGTTCTTGAGATTGACCAGCAGTTTCCAGATAGCATCATTTTCAGAGTAGTTCATTCACTTGACTAGATATTCAGGATAGTAGTAGTAAATTTATTTGTTGTAGATTTTCTCAGCTTTATACTTAATATGACCTTCAATAATCACAGGGACAGATGGCTTAGGAATTTAACCAGGGTAGAGCAGTGACTGGTTCCAGATCTTAAGATGTGACATATAAAAGACTGAGTGTACTTTTATAGTTTCAGGTAGCTTGAGGTGGTAGGAGGATGCAGAGACTTGTTCAGTGATCTCAAAAGATCCAATATACTTGGGTTAGAACTTATTCAAAGGGTGGTTGACTTGAGATTATATCTTGAGGTTCTTAGTAGACAGTAGGACTTGATCTCTAATAGTATAAGTTAGTATAAGTGACATTATGGTATTTCTTATCAGTATACTTAGCTTGATACTGTTGAGTCTTCTGAAGGTTCATGGTAGCAATCTTGAGAAGTTTGTTCATTTTGTCTATAAGGTTCTTAGCAGTAGGAACTTATATTTGACTACTTTTCTTAAAAGGAAATAGACTTGTAGGGGTCTCAGAATCTTGACTATAGAGTAGCTGGAAAGGGGAAAGACTAGTAGATAATTGGATGATATTATTTTATACAAACTCTGCATAAGTCAAGTAGTGGTTCCAATCATCTTATTTGTTAGAAATATAGTTCTAAGTATTTGTTCTAAAGTTCTGTTCATGTGCTTGGTTTATCCATCAGTTTGTAGGTGAAAGGCAGTAGATATAGTCAATTGGATTCCCAGGGTCTTGAAGAGAGTTTTCCAAAAGTAACTAGTAAACTTGGGATCATAATCACTGACAATTATTCATAGTAGGCCATAGTGATGGAAGATGGACTTAAAGAAGATTCTTGCAATCTCAGATATAATAGCATTGGTAAGCAATTATAGTCTTGGTCAGATGGTCAATGAATATGATGATAGCATCAGCACCAGATTGAGTTCATGGTAGTTGAGTTACAAAGTCCATAGTAACTTACTCGAATTTCTTAGTGGGAATTAGTAGTGATTATAGCAAACTAGCTAGTACTTGGTTGGTAGACTTATTACACTAACATAGATTATAGCTAGCAATATAGTTCTTGAATTCCTTGACCATACTTGACCAATAGTAGCTGCATTGGATATTCTTGACAGTCTTCTCAATTCCCAGGTGACTGATAAGAAAGGAGCCGCGCTCCTTTCTCCGCTACCTTACCGGTCACAAGGTTTGGTAGGCAACCTTCCGAGTTCCTTTTCCACAACTTATACCCCCTCTACCTCGGGTTGGTTTGCTGTACCTGTTGCAGGGCAGTGGGAGGGAGGCAATGGTGATGTGTTGCCCCTTTATCGGTGTCCGATCGGTGTCTTCTCCACTTTTTCGTGGTTTCTGGTGCCTCTGGCTGCATCTGGGGTATACCCGTTTTGGTGCGGTGCTTTCTTCCTTTTGCCGTCGTCAACAAGGTGTCGTCTCTGGTGTGTCACGGGCTACGTAGGGTGTCGGCCGACCTTGGGCGTCAAGTGCTAGTGTAGGTTACCTGCAGGTTATTCGGTGCCTGTGGTGGGGCCCTCTGAGCTTTGGCGAGCTTCCCGGCGAGCGCGGCGCTGG
>RBNI01005544.1:0-12428 GCA_003990745.1 Jimgerdemannia flammicorona
GGGGGGGGGGGGGGGGGGGGGGGTTATGATCTCTATGGCTCAGTACCTGTGCTGAGATCCTCAAGTAGTACAGCTGATAGTGCTGGACATCTCTATAGTGTTGAAGAGAAAGATCAGGGAGCTGATTGTAGAGGCTGTCAAGGAGTATGGGGAGATCATAGATGTTGGGTTTAGGGTTGGGGAAGGTATCAAATTCAAGACAAGAGATGTGGATATCAGGGTGAGGCTAGTAGATAAGAAGAATACAGAGAAGATGAGAGACTGACCAGCTATTCTTAAGTGGGAACCTGTGGAGTACAAGGTCTTGTAAGTGAAAGGGATGCAGGAGGAAGAAGAGGACTTGCTGAAAGCATTGGAGGGCTTAGTGGGAGCTGTGGAGAGGAGGTGATTGGCTAGAAAGGAGTATGAGGCTAGGATGGTAGTAGAGATTATCAATGGTAAGAAGGTGCAGCTAAATAGGGTGGCCTGGGAGAGGGCACAGGGAAGATACATCAAGAAGGAGTTGCTGGCTAAGCTGGGAGAAGGGGCAGCTGGGGGAAATAATGCTAAAGGAGCAGGATTAAAAGCAAGTACATGGAATAGGAGAGGAGAGGGAGAAGGGGGTGGTGCAAGTAGTGGTCCCAGGAGAGGGAGAAGATATAGGGCAGAGTCTCATTGTGGAGGATGCTGAGATAGCAGAGAGGGAGTACACTCAGTATGGAGTGCTAGGGGGGGCTAATGATGAGGATGAATTGCAAAATATGCTAGAAGAATATTAGAATAAGTCAGCAAGGAGGAATGCTGAGGGGGGACAGGTGGAAGGGGGGCTGGAGGTGGCCCAGAGGGTGGCAGAGGCTGAGGCAGAGGAGAAATGGCTGTAGAAAACACTGGAAGATATTGTAGCTATATAGTTGGGGAATGAGAACTTCTAGGTACTGAGTGAGAGATCTGAAATGAAATCTTACAGAGGGAGGAGGTGCCTCAGAAACTCTGAGATGAGATAATAGCAACACTACTAGAGGCTAAGAAGTATAAGTTGATGATACTAGAGAGGCAGTACTTATGACAGTTGTGAATAACAGAGCAGAATACATTTGGAGCCCAAGGAAAGAGTTGGCAAAGTAGCAGATAGTGTATAAGGAATACTGGATAGAGATGGAGGCTGTGGATGGTATGGATTGTCAGGAGATCTTAGAGGCATTAGAGGCTTAACAGAGAGAGACAGATGAACTAAAGGCAGAATAGAATCTGGATATTGCAGGAGATATAGCAAGTATAGAATTGTAGAGTAGACTGCAGTATTTCAAATAATATTATTCAATATGAACTATATAACTAAAATCTTATCTCTGAATGTCAATGGGCTCTGAGGAGAGGTGAGGAGATGAAATATCTTTAGATAGCTAAAAGGGACTGAAGTAGATCTATTCTTACTGCAGAATGTGAGATATGAGAGAGACTTGGATAGTCAGAAATAGATGAAGGAATGGAGTAGAGTAGCTGTTTAGCAGGGGTATATAGGCATTTTGATTAGGAAAGGCAAGGGGGACTTGGGAGACATTAGATATTGAGAGAGAAGGGTGATGTTGGGAGTCTGAAAGAGGCCAGGCTGGAGGCCTTTGATGGTAGAGTCATGCTACTGTCCAGTAGATAGAGAGGAGAGAGTAAAATGAATATGAGAGCTATAAGAGTCTGGAGTGCTGGTAGAGGTCAGGATTAACTGTCTAGGGGGAAACTTAATATAATATATGATGGAAAGATAGACAGAACTGATGGGGGTAGAGAGATGACAGGAAGGAGTGAGAGTATTGAAGACTAGGAGGAGGTCAAATATCTGAGTTCATTAGTGAATGCAGAGAGGCTTGGATGGAGAGATTGAAGAGTCTTCACCCACTAAGTGGCTGGGCTAGGCTTGAGGATTGACTGGATATTGACTGCAGATTGCTGGAGAATTAATATCTAGAGATCTCTGGAGACTGTTTAGTGTCTATAGTCAGACCACTGAGGTCTTTTAGGAGGGGGGTGTTTTGGGGGTAGGGGGGAGGGGCCTGGGCATTAGTAGCTGAATATCTCCTTATTAGGACAGGTCACCCTGAGTCCATAAAACAAAACAAAAAAAGGACAGGCCACTCTATGGGAGGTATGGGTGATGGATATTAGTCCTAGGATTCTTGGTTGGAGAGCAGCAGGCCTAGAAATTAGAGAGTGCTAGATTCAATTGAAATCTGAGACACAAAGATACTGAGAGGAAGCTGGAAGGATACAGAGTACTCAGAGGAGGAAGCAGATAAGGTGGACCTCCCAGAGGCTAGAGAAGTTGCTGACATTCTGAGCAGACCTGGGGAATAGAGGGGAGAAAGAGAATTGGTATATACAGTGGATCAAGCTGGAGGTGGAGGAGCTGAAGAGCATTCTGCAGCAGGAGAAGAAGGTACAGATTAGGGGTATGGTGGCCAGGCTGTGATGGTAGGGATTGGAGGAGGAGGAGTGGCCTTCTAAGTTTTTGTTATGGATACTGCAGGCAAGGAGAGTTCAGCAGCAGTGAGAGGAGATCTTGGATGAGGTGGGAAGTTGGTGGTTGAGACCCCTAAGGTTCTGGATCTATTGAGTAGATGGTGGAGATATCTGTGGAGTAAGGAAGAGAGAGGGGAGGATGCATTGACCATTGATAGATACTTGGAGAAATGGCACTCTGATTCAGTAGCAGGCTTAGGTGATATTGGTGCTGCTGTCCAGAGGGAGGAGATTAGGCAAGTTCTACAGATGACAAGTTCTGGGACTATACTGGAGGAGGATAGATTACCATAGGACTTCTGAAAAAAAAAATAGCAGGAGTCAAGCTGGCCCTGGAGGAATTGATAGTAATATGTAATAAAGTAATGAGAACTGGGACATAGATTGGAGGGCAGAGACTGGGGCTTGTAACTCTGCTGTTTAAGGATAAGAGAAGAAGGGAGGAGTGGAATAACTGGAGACCAATTATGCTTCTGAATATAGATCACAAGTTGGTTATAAAGATGCTGGTGGTGAGGCTACAGAGAGAGTGACCCAGCAGATTCTGAGAGCTGAGCAGAGAGGCTTTGTAGGGAGATGCCTTATTAGAGATGGTACTGCCTGGGTATATAGTGTTATTGAGAGTGCTCACACTATGGGGGTAGACAGGTATTTAGTTTTTCTAAACTAGGAAAAGACTTATGATAGGGTTCATCAAGTATGGTTAGATAGAGTACTATGGCACATTGGGGTTTTTAGTAGAGTCCAGAGGGCCTTGGTCAGTTTACTGAAAGAGAGTCAGACTGCCATTAGAGTGAATAGATACAGAGGAGTCTCTTTCCCCCTAGGTAGAGATGTGCCACAGGGGGACCCACTGTTACTGATTTTGTATATACTATTACTAGAGTCACTTTTAGATAGGATATAGTGAAAGATAGGTGGGCTGGATATTTTAGGGGTTAATTAGAAGGTGGGGGCCTTTACCAATGATATGGTGATCAGGCTGGAGTTAGTTGTGAACATTGTGATACTGAAGAATACAGTAGAGTAATATGAGGGGTACTCAGATGCAAAGCTCAATTAGTATAAGTATGAGACCTTAGTGCTGGAAGAAGGAATAGTGAGAGGGGATATAATTGGAACAATTGTCCCAGTGGGCAAGGCTGTCCATTATCTGAGAATTTACTTTATAGTATATAGCTCCTTGCTACTGTGAGAGTAGTGGGAGCAGAGATTGGCTGATTGAGAAAGTACTCTCTTAAAGTGGAGAGGGCACTATATCTCTTTAGCAAGAAGGGTCACAGTGATGAATGTCTACTGGCTGCCTAAGCTGTGGTATCTAGGGTACCACTTGGACTTTCTGATATAGGTGGTCAAGTAGCTACTGAAGATGGTCAGGACCTGGATATAGGCAGAGCAGCAGAGCCAGATCAGTTGGGAGGTGTTGACCTGGTCAGTGGAGAGAGGAGGCCTGGGTCTGGTGGATTTTCCCAAGCACCTTCACTGTTTGAGAGTATGATGGTTGAAGCAAGCAAGTGAGCTGAGAGGTAGAGAGTGGGTTCCCCTTATGCAGAGGGTGTGAAAGGCCCAATTTTTCCCCCAGGGTGCAACTGGAGACCTTCTCTCTCTGGTGACCTTGGAAGAGAGTCAGAGGATGCAGTTTAAGGAATTCTGGTAGAAGTGGCTGATGGGGTACACCATATTGGTCTTTGTTGGTAAGAAGAGAAGAGAGAGGAGGAATGGAAACTCTGAATATAGAGGTGGGACTGTCTTTTGTTGGACAGGATACCAGTGGAGAATTTCAGCTTGGAGAATAGTATAGAGTGCTTTCAGAAGTATGGACATGATCTGTGGCCTAAGGTATGGCAGAGAGTGGGGATTGATGAGGAGTGGAATTGGAACAGTATTAGCAGTAAGGTAAGTAGATAACAAGATAGATCCCCCCTAGGTTCTGGGTGGTATGGTGAAGAGTCTTATGGTATAATGTTATGTTGAACTACAGAATAGGCCACTTGGTAGAAGGGAGTATCCAGGAGTATGAGGAGTGCCTGGATATTAGGCAGGAGAGGGAAGTAGTACAGACTCCTAAATATTGACTAGAGGAGTGTAAGGTGATGAGGGACTTTTGAAAGGAGGTTGAAATATGGTTGGAGGTCTGCCCATCAGAGCTGGTGGTGGAAGGAAGGTGGGATGACCTCTAGAGGAGACTGGTAGGGGTTGGAAGATGAGTGACTGACTTTAGATTGAATGATAGCTATGTGGGTTGGAATGGTAGATCATTGGCTATATGTATTTGAAGAGAGCAGCAAGTTGATATTGGGAGTAAAAGTGACTAGATGAGAGTAGCTGATAATAGATATGTTGAATGAGTAGTAGAGGGGTGGTAGTATGGGTGGCAGAATTTGGTAGAAATAATCTATAGGAAGAGTGGGGAACAGATTGAAGTATTAGGGGGAATAGTAGTATTTTAGAAAGATGGGGAGAGAAAGGAGAACTTTCCAATAGGGATAGGGTGAGGAGTACATGTGTATTATTGTTATGTTATAGATAGCTAGGTAATAAAGTAGAAGTCTATGTAACTATAAAAAAAAAAAAAAAAAAAAAAAAAATATCATCAAGCCCTTTGATGAATTCTACAGAAGTATCTAAGATATAATGAAAGTAGTAATAAGGTCTCAGCCATATCAGCTAATTATCAATCAGAAGGATTAGGAGGAGTTATTACTAGCAATCCTTATTAGTAGGATAATTCAAAGTGATGATAATATCAAAATAGCCCAAAATGAAAATATTCTCCATTATGTCTATCTTGGACATGCATTGAATATAATGGGCTGTTATCTGAGCAAAACACATATCATCAAAGTAATTAGAGAAAAGCTCATCAATGAAATCATCTAAAATCATACAGAGCTGATAAGAAATACTACTCAAAAGATTGTAAAAAAGATAAGACAAATGTATAGAGCATTTCAAAATATTCCAGAAAATATTATGCTTGTGATAGAGGAAATGTCTGTAGAAAAAATTTATAATTACACAAAGAATGATTATCACAAAATTATCCTTAAGAAAAGGAAATTCTAGATAAAAATTCTCTGCTATATGATATGTATGTAATATAATATTTTGTTAAATATCTTATAGATGAATATTCTGTATTTTTCTTCAAATTGAATTTAGATTTTATAAACATTTGCTATTTGATATATATGATGTAATAAAAACTACAATATCATATATAATTTAGTTCAAGAGAAGAAGTTTAAAGAAGATATTGAACTTGTATGAATAGAATACTCTGGTGAGAATAAATACTAAGAGATGATATCACATAACATCTATCTGGCATTATGTAATATCATGCTCATAGTGATTCTGGCCATTTTGCTTGTTTTCTTTTCACTGTTTTATCTATTTCACTACCTCATCTGTTTCATTATCTCATCTATTTCACCATCTCATCTGTTTCATTGCCTCATCTATTTTGCCACCTCATCTATTTTATTGCCTCATCTGTTTCACTACCTCATCTATTTTATCACCTCATCTGTTTTGCTGCCTACTTTCTACCTATTTCACTGTCTTATCTATTTTACCACCACCCCACCCATTTGCCACCTACTATCTCACTCACTTCATTCAGCCATTTGCTCAATATTATCTAATATCATTATGATTAAAAGTAGTAAGTTATCTGTAGGTATTTTTTTTCTTTATAGTATTCAACTATCTTATATTCAACTACTACCTTTCCATATATTTTTATCATCTATACTATATATAGTTATATATATATCATTTCTCTTATCTGAGAGTGAGATAATATATAGTCTTATATAGGTATTTGTAGTTTCTCCTATCTGGGAGCAAGACAATACAGTCTTGTACAGGCATTTATAGTTTCTTTTATCTGAAGAGAGATAACATAGTTTTATACAGGTATTTCTCCTACTTATCTAGAAGAGAGATATCTTCTCTTGATACTCAAATACTACCTTTATGTCAATGCTCCCAAGAAGCCTACAATAAAAAAAAAGCCAAAATATATGCAAAAAAATTGACAAAGGTAAGAAAATATGATGCTCACATCTCTCTCCAGTACCATTCAGGTTACACAACCTTTGGAAAGTACTTACAACATCATTTTTGGAGAAAAGAGACTAATAATATAGTGACTAATAGGCAATCTGAGGTGCGTACTGGGCAGGGTGGCCCAAGCACTTTCAACTGGCAGCAGGTGGGAAGGGGCCCAGGCCTGGGGGGGGGCATGAGGAGGCTGCTGGCGGATAGATGTAGAAGAGATGGAGGTAGTAGCGGAGGCCAAGAATCTGGAAGGGCAAGCTTTGCAGAGATGGTGAAGGGGAGACAGCAGATATCAGGGCTGGAGGGCTGGCTGAGGAGGGGCAAGGAGACCAAGAAGGCAGTAGTGTATGGGGGAGTAGCCCTTAGAAGAGGGGGCAGTGGAGCTGGGGGAGTAGCGGCTAGGGAGAGTATAACTGCTGATGGCGATAGGACTGCCAATCTGGAAAAAAATACAGATGTGATAGCTGATGGTGAGGCTGAGTGGCTGAGGCTTAGAAGACAGGGGGATTTGGCAGATAGCGTAATGGGCCTGGCAGTGGCCCTATTACTCAAAAAATCGATCTCGGCATTCGCAGTCACACTGTGCTTCAGGGGCTTAGCAGTGACAGCGAAAATGGTGCTGGGGCTTATTGCTAAGCAGGTGGCTGGAGCCATGTCAGTGAAGTTTTTGAAGGGACTGGAGGGAGTGAAGGTAGGTTTTGAGAAGGCTGCACCACTAGAGGAGGCGCTGAAGGTTGGATTAGTGATTGGAGAGATGTGTGTTCCAATGGCATGTTGCCTTAAGTGGGATCCTAGGGTGGTCTAACTGCTAGTAAAAGGAGTGCCCACAGTGATGGTGGTGGATATAAGAAGGAGGGTTGAGGAAGTCATGGCAGAATATAGAGAGGTGGTGGATATTGGATTCAGGGTCTGAGAAGGGACCTTACTCAGAACTGGTGATGTGGATGTGAGGATTTGGCTGGCTGGAAAGGAAGCTATCAGGAAGGCAAGGGACTGGCCTTCAGTAATGGTCTGGAGAGTAATCTTGTGCAAGGTGACAAGGGTGAAGGGAAGTGAGGAGGAGGAGGAGAATTTATTGGAAGTACTAGAAGAGTTGGATAGTGCAGTAGAGCAGTGAGCGAAGGCTTGGGAGGCTTTTGTGGAGTTGACATACTTGGAGGTAGTAGATGGAAAGCAGATCTGAGTAGACAAGGAGCAGTGGGAAAGGGCTCAGGGGCATAAGAGACAGAAGGAGCTGCTGGCTAAGCTGGATAACAGACCACTGGTGGATGCAAGCAAGGTGAAGGGTACAGGGGGAGCCAAAGCGAGTATCTGGGCCAGCGAGAGGGAGGGGAAGGCTGGAAAGGAGGCAGGGGAGGATAAGGAGAAGCCTAGTAATAACCCATATGCTAAGGGTATACTAGAGGTTTGAGAGGAGGACTGGGAGGGCTCCCCTACCCCTACCCCTCTTATCAGGTGAGGCCCGGCCTCCTGAAACAGGGTGGTAGAGGATGTGCTAATACAGGAGGCCCAGAGGGTGCAATTTGGAGTTCTGGAGGTGGCATATGGGGGACAGGTGGTGGTAGCTAGAGAGGAGGAACTGGTGGATATCTCAGAGGTATGGGACAAGTCTGCAAGCGCTGGGGCTAACACCACAATGTTGGATGAAGGGAGACCAGTGACTCTAGGTGGGAAGAAGGTGGGGAACTTACTTTGGATGTACTGGATAATGAATAATCTAGTGGTGGAAGAGTTGGGGGAGATGGACTTGTGAGTGATGGGTGATGAGTATTGGGTGAGAATACTGCAGGGGGATGGAGTGATGAAGGCATTAAAGGCAGAAATTCTTGCAGTGTACCTGGAGGAGGAAGGATATGAGGTGGATAAGGAGAGAGAGGTGGAGATAGCAGTCATTGCTGGAGAGAGGGCTGAATACTGCTGGAACAAGTGTTATAGATTGCAGCTCTGGCAGGAGATCTGCCTGGAATACTGCGAGGAGTTTGAGGAGAAGGTGGATGGGGAGATGAATGAACTGCTGGTGGGATTGGAGGCTCAGAGGGCTGAAGAGGAGGAGGTGGCTGTGGAATATAATCTGGACATGGCACAAGAGGAGATGAGCATGGAGCAGTAGAGATTGATTAATAACATAATGTATGTATTTCATTATGAACAGTACAACCAACATTTTTTCTTTAAACATAAATGGGTTATGGGGTGCTGCTAGATATAGGAACATTTTTACTTAGATGAAGGGATTGGAGGCCAATCTCTTCCTCTTGCAGAATATCAGATGTGAGGATAATTCTGATAAGATGGAATGGACAAAGGAATGGGGAGATGTGGTAATTTGGAAGAGCAAGGTTGGAATTTTGGTTTGGAAAGGCAGAGGGGAGATACAGGATGTAAGGAGCTAGTGGGAGAGACTGGTCTGGGGTGAGTGAATTTGTGCAAGCTGGGAGCCAGTTACAGTTGACTCCTGTTACTACCCTGCTGTACAGGGTGAGCATGTCGATTGGGTGAAAAGTCTACAGGAGAGTGGGATCCTTGCAAAGGCTGGAGTGGATATGCTTAGGGGAGATTTCAATATGGTTTGGGATATACTATTGGATAGAACAGATGAAGGACAAGGTGCTGAGAGCAGGAGTGGAGAACTGGTGGCATGGGAGGAAGTAGAAAGACTAAGTGCACTGGTAGACACTGGTAGGGAGTGCTGGGGGGATAGGAGGGTTTATACACATTGGGCAGGGGGCCTGGGGACAAGAATTGACTGGATTCTGATGACCAGCTGCTGGGGCCTAGATGTTTGGAAGTCACTGGAGGTAGAATAGTGTCCATGGTCAGATTACTGAGGGCTTTTGGGACAGGGGTGCTTTGGGGGAAGTGAGGATGGGCCTGGACATTAGCGTCTTAATTCCTCTTTGTTAGATGACAAGACTCAGTGGGATGAGTGGGCTAAAGATATTCAGCTGAGAGTAGAGACCTGGCAGCAGGAAGGTACCTCAGTTGGGGTTTGGTGGATGAGGATAAAGGAGATGGCCAAGATTTACTGGAGTGAGGTGGGCAAGGAGGTAGGAAAGCAGAGAAGGTGAAGAGTGTGTTGGGCTTCTACTAGATTGGTTAGGCTCCTGGAGGAGTGGGCGAGGCTGATGATGTTGGAGGGAGAAGAAGATTGAAGATTAATGAGGGTGAAGATAGAGGCTGGGGAACTACAACAGGTGCTATGGGAAGAGGAAGAGGCAAGGGTACAGAGCTTGGCAGCATAGCTTCGTTGGTAGGATCTGGAGGAAGGGGAGAGATCTTCCAAGTTCCTTACAAGGGCCCTTAGGGCAAAAAAGGTACAGCAACGATGGGAAGGGGTACTTGACTCAGATAGTGTACTAGTGCATAGTGTGCAGGACATTCTTGGATTGCTGAAGGAGTGATGGAGTGGATTGTGGAGTGAGAAGAAGGGTGGGGCAGATGCTGCTGCCATTGAATGAACATTGGAGGATTGGCACTCACCATAAGTAGAGGGGCTAGGGGACCTGGTGATACCTGTACAGGAGAATGAGATCCACCAGGTTCTTGCCATGATAATGCCAGGTATGGCACCTGGGGAGGATGGTCTGCCCTGGGACTTCTGGAAGTGAATGGCTGGAGTCCCAGGAGTGATGGGAGAGATGACAGCATTGTGCAACTTTATCCTATAGATAGGGAGATGGGTGGGGGAGCAGGATCTTGGGCTGGTGACACTGCTTTATAAGAACAGAGGAAGGTGAGAGGATTGGAAGAACTGGTGACTGATAATATTGCTAGATATGGACAGAAAGTTGGTAACTAAGGTGGTGGTTGCAAGACTACAGAAGGTGGCCCAGCAAGTCATGGGTGTTGAGCAGAGGGGATTTGTGGGTGGTCAACTCATTAGGGATGGCACAGCCTGGGTATATGGAGTTATTGAAGGGGCAAGGGCCTGTGGACTGGATGGGCAACTAGTCTTCTTGGATCAGGAGAAGGCTTACAACTGGGTGTGATAAGTCTAGCTGGTGAAAGTATTGGATAGAATGGGGGTTCCATACCAATTCCGGTCAGCTATGGTTAGCTTACTGGAAGGGAGTAGGGCTGCACTCATATATAATGGACATAGAGGGGTAGCATTCCCCTTGGGTAGAGGGGTGCCCCAGGGGGGCCCACTGTCCCCCATTTTGTATGCTCTTTCACTAGAACCTCTTATAGACAGAATTCAGTGGAGGATAGTGGGGCTCTCTGTCTTTGATATTGGGTGAAAAGTTGGGGCCTTTGCAGATGACATAGTGGTTGGTCTGGGATCGATCACTGATGTCAAGGAGCTCAAGAAGACAGTAGAGTGGTATGAGGAGAACTCTGGGGCTAAGCTGAATTGGCACAAGTATAAGATGATAGTGCTAGGCAATGGTCTGGTGAGAGGAGAGGTTATAGGAACAATCATCCCCACCAGTGAGGCAGTGTGGTACTTGAGCATCTATTTGTCAGTCTATGGGTCAGTTCTGCCTAGGCTTTGGTGGGAGCAGAGGATTGGAATCTGGGAGGAGGCCCTGTGGAGTTGGGGGGGAAGACACTATTCTCTGGCAGGACAGGTCTCAATTTTGAATGTCTACTGGCTGCTGAAGTTGTGGTATCTGGCATATCATCTGGACTTCCCAGCCTGGGTGGTGAAGAGATTGATGAAGTTGGTGAAGGAATGGATTTGGGCTGGCAGACAGAGTCAGATTAGTTGGGAGACCTTGTCCTTACTGGTGGCAAGAGGTGATCTTGGACTGGTTGACTTTTCAAAATGGTTATACTGCTTGAGAGCATAGTGGCTAAAGAGGGCAGTGGAGTTGCAAGGAGGTGGTTGGGTTCCCCTGCTGCAGAAGATCTGGGAGAGGCAGTTATCACCAAGAGGCTTGACTGGTGATCTCCTCTCATTGGTTGGACTTAGGAGTACCGAACAACTGTGATATAAAGGATTTTGGTGGGGGATAGTGGAGGGGGTGCACCACATTGGAATTTGTTGGCAGGGGAATAAAGGGGAGGAGGCTTGGGACCTGACAATGTAGAGATGGAATTGTATACTGCTGGGTGGCACTCCTTTAATTGAGTTCAATATTGGTGATGGAATGGAATGCCAAAGAGAACTGGGCCAGGATCTGTGGCCTAGTGGTTGGCAAGGAGTTGGAATTGGTGAAGAGTGAAACTGGTATAGTGTTTGGACCTGGAGTGCTACAGTGAGAAAGTGGATGCTGCCAAAGTATTGAGTGGTCTGGTGGTGCATGCTACAGAGGAATGTAATGCTCAACTTCTGCTCGGAGCACCTTATCATGGGAGGTTGCTTCAACTGTGAGGAGTGCCATAATGTAGAGCAGGAAGGAGGTTATGTACAGATGCCAGAACATTGGCTAGGAGAGTATGAGGTGTTGGGGAACTTTTGGCAGGCAATTGGGGATCACTTGGGGGTAAGGCATAGGGGAGATGAAGTACGGGAGAGGTGGGAGAACTTGAGGGATCGATTGGTAGGAGGGATAGGAAAGGAGTGGCTTACCTTAGGCTGGGCCTTGGCTATTTGGGTGGGGCTGGCCAGTCACTGGCTATTTGTTTTTGAGGATGGGAGGAGGCAGGGCTTGGGGAAACAGTTGTTGTGGTGGCATAGTTTTATGGAAGATACCTTAACAGGCTAGTGGCTTGGTTGGAGGCTGCAGAGTGGTCAGAGGTACTGCTTGGTGGAGAAAATTTGTGGACAGAGTGGGAGGAGAGTTGGAGTAGTTGGTGAGAGAGTGATCTTCATTTATAAGGAGGTGGGGAGGGGCTCCCCTATGGGGATTGAGTAGTGGGTAGTGATGATGTATACTTATTCATAGACTGGTAATAAAGATGGAGTCCAAGTGACTATAAAAAAA
>RBNI01005545.1:0-12426 GCA_003990745.1 Jimgerdemannia flammicorona
TGGGTTTACTTAAGTCTTTGTGATTTGTATACCAGTCTCAGTTCTGGCAGAAGTTAGCTAGGCTTCTGGAGTTTAGTCAGAAACACTAGAGTCACTTAGGTGTCATTACTAAGACTCAGAGGAATGTGTATGTGTGGGGGGGGACTTGATTCTTGTATCAAGGACTGAACTAAAACTGCTTTATTTCGGATAGAAACTGGGGGGTATTTATACAAGTTGGTCCATGATTTCTGACTAAGTATGAGTGACTAATTTGGTAACTATAATGAGGTTTGTGATCGTGATCTTTGTCAGATGGTTTTTGACAAAAAACACTTTGTGATTAGGACCACAATTACTAGGCAATAATCAGCTGCTGTGGCAACTATTGCTGCAGTGCTAATTGTTGGGGATAAGCTAAATATCATTTTTCGTATCATTTGTCATTTGTCATTCGTAATATCATATGCCATGCTTCATTCATATAGTGACGTCATCATTCGCCAGGTCATGTGATCACTCTTTGCTTATTGCATCTCATCTGTTCGCTTGCTCGTTCATTCTATTACATCCTTCCCTCCTTAGAAATCAATATCCTCATTGATTTGGAAATTGAGAACCAGGGGAGAGAAAGGTGGTGAATCCTCCTCAGAGTTGTTGCCATCTTCTCCAGTGGCAGGGGGTGGTTGCTAATGGCTCATTGTCCAGGGTGGAGAAGTCAATGAGGTCTGCAAATGGTCACATTTCACATTATACACATTTATACAACACACTTTCAAGTCGTTTATTGGAGAAAGATACTAAGGCAATGTTGACCAGCAAGCAAGCCGACGCATGTACTAGGTCAGACAGACTTGGGGCCTTCAACTGGCAGCATGTTGGGAGAGGGTATGGACTGGGAATGGGGTCTTTCAGTGGCTCAGGTGGGCAGGGCAGCTTGGGTAGTGGAAGCAGCATTGGGGGGGGGCTGGAGGGCAGTAGGGAAGGAGTTTTGTGGACACACTGAGAACAGGAGGTTGGCCGAAAGGAGATTGTAGTGGACAGACAGGAGGAAAGGGGAAGAAGAAGACTGGGAATGCTGGGGGAGCTGGGCCTTCATCGGTGGGAGGTGGGGGAAGTGGAGTAGCTGCTGGGGGGAGTGGCAGGACTGCTGATGGTGGCGTGACGGCAAATCAGGAGGAAAAAAAAAGAGATGTGACAGCTGATGGCCAGGGGGGGCAGGGGTACCTGATGTAGAAGGGAGACCTGGCAGATGGTGTAATAGGACTAGCAGTGGCTCCATTGCTCAAGAAGTCAATTTCAGAGTTCGCGGCTACCTTGTGCTTCCAAGGCTTAGCGGTGATGGCGAGGATGGTCCTGGGGCTTATTTCAAAGCAGGTGGCTGGGGTGGCCTCGGTGAAATTCCTGAAGGATCTGGAGGGAGTTGAGATGGGCTTTGAGGAGGCAGGCCCACTGGAAGAGGCACTGAGGGCTGGAGTGGCAGTTGGGGAGGTGGTGGTCCCCATGGTGTGCTGTTTGAGGTGAGACCCCAGGGTGGTACAGCTGCTGGTGAAGGGGGTGCCTACAGTGACGAAGGAGGAGGCGAGAAGGAGGATAGAGGAGGTGATGGCGGAGTATGGGGATGTGGTGGATATTGGCTTCCAGGTGTGGGAGGGGACGATGATTAGGACAGGTGATGTAGATGTCAGGATTTGGCTGGCAGGGAGGGAGGCCACAGGGAAGGCAGGTGACTGGCCCTCAGTATTGATGTGGGGGGCTTTTATTTGTAAGGTGTCGAGGGTGAAGGAGAGTGAGGAGGAGGAGGAGGATTTGTTGGAGATATTGGAGGAGATGAGTGGTGCAGTGGAATGGTGGGCAATGGCCTGGAAGCTCTATGAGGAGTTGACGCACCTGGAGATTGTAGAGGGGAAGTGTATCTGCACTGCCAAGAGGCAGTGGGAGCAGGCCCAGGGGCGCTTAAGGCAGAGGGAGCTCTTGGCGAGTATGACAGGAGGGGAGAAGAGGAAGGTAGATGGGGCTGAGGAGTCTGGAGGTATCAAAGCCAGTGTATGGGCTAGTGAAGGAGGAAAGGAGGTAGTGGTGACAGAAGAATGGGCTGTGAAGGTGCTGGGCAAGGATCCCTATACAGATGGTACTTTTGAGATTTGGGAGGAGTCAGATAGCACCCCCCCCCCACTTGTCAGGAGGGGCCCGGTGGGGCGGAGAAGGGCAGCAGAAGATGTACCAATGCAGGGGGCCCAGCGAGTTACCTTTGGGGTCCCAGATGTGGCAAAAGGGGGCCAGGTGGTGGCAGTTAGTGAGGACGAGCTGGTGGATGTCCCAGAGGAGGAGTGGAATAAGGATACCAGTATAGGTGCAGATACTATGATGCTGGATGCAGGGTGGCTGGGGACCCCTGGAGGGAAGGAGATTGGGAACCTGCTGTGGATGAGCAAGGTAGTAGATAACCTTGCAGCTGAGGTGTTGGGGGAAGTGGATCTGAGGGCCATGCTGGAGGAGCACTGGGCATAGATTCTGCGAGGTGATGGAGTGGTGGAGGTGCTGAAGATGGAGATTCTTGTGATCTTACTAGAAGATGAGGGTTATGAGGTGGGATGAGGTGAGGAAGGCAGAGCTGGTGGTTGTCACTGGTGAGCGGGCTGCCTACTGTTGGACAGAATGCCATGGTTTGCAGTTCTGGCAGGAGGCCTGTGGGGAGTATCTGGAGGACTTTGAGGAGAAAGAGGATGGGGCAATGGTTGAACTTCTGGAGAGGTTGGAGGTATAGGAAGCTGAGAAGAAGGAACTGGCTGCAGAACGCATCTTGGATTTGGCACAGGAGGACTTGAGTGCAGATTTGTAAAGGAGAGGTTCGATCTTTAACAATATTCCTCATGAATAGTACAACTAACATTTTCTCTCTCAATGTGAATGGCCTTCGGGGAACTGGGCAGCGTAAGAACATTTTTACATGGCTAAAGGGATTGGAGGCTGATCTCTTTTTACTGCAGGATGTATGGTGTGAGTATAAGGATGATTGGGTAGAATGGACTAAGGAATGGAGTGGGGCTACCACTTGGTTTGGAAAGGTGGCAATTCTGGTAAAGAAGGGTAGAGAAGATTTGGAGGGAATCATGAGCTGGGGAGATCGCTTGTTCTGGGGTGAATGGCACTGGCCGGGGTGGAAATCAGTGAGGGTGGGCTCTTGTTACTGCCCGGCAGCTAGGGGAGAGAGAATTGCATGGATTAAGGAGCTACTGGAGGAGGGCATTTTCTTGGAGGAAGGGGTCAATGTTCTTGGTAGTGATTTTAACATGGTTCGAGATTTGCGGCTGGATAGAACTGATGGAGGGAGAAATGCAGGTGGGAGGAGTAGTGGTCTAGATGCATGAGAGGTGGAAAACCTTAGCTCCTTAGGGGATATGGGCCGAACAGGGTGGGGTGACTCCAGGGTCTATATGTACTGGGTGAATGGCTTAGGGACAAGGATTGACTGGATTCTGACAGCAGAATGTTGAGGTGCTGATGTCTGGAAGACTTTGGAGGTGGTGTGGTGCCCATGGTCTGATCACTGGGGACTGTTTGGGTAGGGGCAGTTTGGGGGGAGTGGAGATGGACCTGGACATTGGCATCTTAACTCCTCCCTGCTGGCTGAAAAGAGGTTGTGGGATTCATGGGTGGAGGACATCCAGGCAAAGGTTCCACTCTGGAGGTGGGAGGGTTTGTCTGTGGGTGTCCGTTGGATGAGGTTGAAGGAGGCTGTGAGAGTCTATTGGGGTAGAGCTGGTAGAGAGGCAGGGAGACAGAGGAGGAGGTGAATACAGTATGCTTCAAATCGGCTGGGGGGATTGCAGTTGGAGTGGGCAGAGTTGCTTATGACTGATGAGGTGGAGGATTGGAGGTTAGAGAGGGCAAAATTGGAAGTTGGGGAACTGCAACAGATGTTGAGAGAGGAGGAGGAGACTCATATGTGAGGAATGGTAGCCAGGCTAAGGTGGCAGGGGCTTGAGGAGGGGGAGTGGCCTACTAGGTACTTGTCTAGGCTCCTCAAAGCCAGGCGGGTGAGACATCGGTAGGATGGGGTCTTTGATACTAAGGGAGAGTTGGTGCATGGTATGCAGCAGATCCTGGGGGTATTGAAGGAGAATTGGCGGGGTCTGTGGAGTGAGGGAGAAGGAGGTGCTGATGCAGAGGCGATTGATGATATACTGGAGGAGTGGGAGCCGCTGCCGGTAGAGGGTCTGGGGGACTTGATCTTACCAGTCCAGGAGGAGGAGATCCAAGGAGTCCTGGCAGCAACTAAGCTTGGGACAGCACCAGGGGAGGATGGGTTACCATGGGACTTCTGGAAGAAGATAGTGAAAGTCCCTGGAATGCTGGGAGAGATGGCTGCCCTCTGTGATTATATTCTTCTAAATGGCATGTGGATTGGAGAGCAAGACTTAGGGCTGGTGGCCCTATTGTACAAAGATAAGGGCAGGTGCAAGAATTGGAAGAACTGGAGGCCAATCATGCTTCTGGATATGGATCGGAAGTTAGTGACTAAGGTAATTGTTGTGAGGCTACAGAAGGTTTCTCAACAGTTGCTGGGTGAGGAGCAGCAGGGCTTTGTAGGAGGTAGACTTATCAGAGATGGAACTGCCTGGGTACATGGCATTATTGAAGGAGTCCGGGCCTGCAGACTGGATGGTAGACTGGTTTTTTTGGACCAGAAGAAGGCCTATGACCATGTTCGGTGGGTTTGGCTAGGCAAGGTGCTGGACAGAATTGGTATTCTACCACAGTTTCGGGTCTCTATGTTGAGTTTGTTGGAAGGGAGTATAGTGGTGCTGATGTGTAATGGTCACAGGGGTTTGGCATTTCCCTTGGAGAGAGGAGTCCCTCAAGGGGACCTGCTATCCCCAATCCTTTATGCACTCTCCTTGGAACCTCTGATGGATAGGATCTGTAAGAGGGTGGCTGGGCTCTCTGTGTATGATGTGGAATAGAAGGTGGGGGCCTTTGCAGATGATATAGTAGTTGGACTTGGATCAGTAGTGAATGTAGAGGCTCTTTGGGAAACAGTGGAGTGGTATGAGGCACACTCTGGAGCAAAGCTCAACTGGCATAAGTGTGAGACGATGGTGCTGGGGAATAGGCTAGTGGGAGGGGATATCATTGGAACAATTGTCCCCACAGGAGAGGTGGTGTGGTATCTAGGTATCTTCCTCTCTGTATATGGATCAGTCTTGCTATAGATATGGTGGGAGAGGAGGGTAGACATTTGGTAGGAGGCTCTAAAAGGTTGGGGGGGTCATCATATCTCCCTGGTGGGGCAGGTGGTGATTCTGAATGTATACTGGTTCCCCAAGCTGTGGTATGGGCATATCACTTAGACTTTCCTGCTTGGGTGGTGAAGAGGTTGATGAAACTGGCTAGGGATTGGATTTGGGTAGGTAGAAGGGCCCAGATCAGTTGGGATACCCTTGTCGAGCCAGTGCTTCGGGGAGGCCTGGGCCTTGTTGATCTCCCTAAGCGCCTACACTGCCTGCAAGCTTGGTGGTTGAGAAGGGCTGTTGATCTATAGGGTGGAGGTTGGGTACCATTGATGAAGAAGGTGTGGGAGATGAGAGTCTCCCCCCGGGGGTTCTCAGGGGATCTACTCTCTTTGGTGGGTCTGAATGGAAGTCACTGGCTACAGTATAAGGGCTTCTGGTGGAGAGTGGTCGATAGAGTACACAGGATAGGCTTATGCTGGTATAGTAATGAGGGGGAGGTGGTATGGGGTCCAGCTATGTGGAGATGGGACTGTCTGCTTCTAGGGGGGGTTCCACTCACTGAGTTTGACATTGGAGATGGAGTGGAGTGTCAGCAGCGAATTGGCCAGCAGCTGGTGCTCACCCTCTCTCCACTACAATTCATATTACACACACTTTCACAACCACTTTCAAATCGTTTATTAGAGAAAGTTATTAAGGAGATGTCAACCAGCAAGCAAGCTGACACATGTACTAGGTCAGGTGGACCTGGGGCCTTCAACTGGCAGCATGTCAGGAGAGGGTATGGATTGGGAATGGGGCCTTTCGGTGGCTCAAGTGGGCAGGGCAGCTCGAGTAGTGGAAGCAGCACTGGTGGGGGGGCTGGAGGGCAGCAGGGAAGAAGCTTTGCAGACATGCTGAGGGATGGGGGCTGGCCGATGGGCACTCATGGTGGACAGGCAGGAGGGAAGGGGAAGAAGAAGGCTGGGAATGCTGGGGGAGCTGGGCCTTCATCAGTGGGAGGTGGGGGAAGTGGAGTAGATGCTGGGGGCAGTGGCGGGACTGCAGATGGTGGCATGATGGCAAATCAGGAGGAAAAAAAAAGAGATGTGATGGCTGATAGCCAGGGAGGACAGGGGTTCCCAATGTGGAAGGGGGACCTGGCGGATGGTGTAACGGGACTAGCAGTGGCCCCGTTGCTCAAGAAGTCGATCTCGGAGTTCGCGGCCACCTTGTGCTTCCGGGGCTTAGCGGTGATGGTGAGGATGATTCTGGGGCTTATTTCGAAGCAGGTGGCTGGGGTAGCCTCAGTAAAGTTTTTGAAGGGTCTGGAGGGGGTCGAGGTGGGCTTTGAGGAGGCGGGCCCACTGGATGAGGCAATAAGGACTGGAGTGGTGGTTGGGGAGGTGGTGGTCCCCATGGTGAGGTGCTTAAGGTAGGACCCCAGGGTGGTGCAGCTTCTGGTGAGGGGGGTGCCCACGGTGATGAAGGAGGAGACTAGGAAGAGGGTAGAGGAGGTGATGGTCAAGTATGGTGATGTGGTGGACATCGGCTTTCAGATGTGGGAAGGGACGACTTTCAGAACGGGTGACATCGATGTCAGGATTCGGTTGGCAGGGAAGGAGGCTACAGGGAAGTCAAGTGACTGGCCCTCGGTGCTGATGTGGGGGGCTATCATTTGCAAGGTGTCGAGGGTGAAAGGGAGTGAAGAGGAGGAGGAGGACTTGTTGGAGGCACTGGAGGAGTTGGGTGGTGCTGTGGAGAGGAGGGCGAAGGCCTGGAAACTGTTTGAGGAGTTGACGCATCTGGAGGTTGTGGGTGGGACACGTATCCGTATGGATAGGAAGCAGTGGGAGTGGGCCCAGGGACGCAAGAGGCAGAGGGAGCTGTTGGCAAGTATGACTGGAGGGGTGGAGAAGAGGTTGGTTGGAGCTGAGGAGTCTGGAGGCATTAAGGCCAGTGTCTGGACTGGTAAAGGAGGGGAGGAGGTGGTGGCAAAGGTGGCGGAGGCTGGGAAGATGCTGGGCAAAAACCCATTTGCTGATGGTACCTTTGAAGTGTGGGAGCTGGAGCTGGATGCCACCCCCCCCTCACTTATCAGGAGGGGCCCGATTGCGAAGAGAGGGATGACAGAGGATACGCGGATACAGGGGGCCCAGCAGGTGCGCTTTGGGGTCCCTGATGTGGATCAAGAGGGTCAGGTGGTAGCGGTTGGCGAGGATGAGCTAGTGGATGTCCCTGAGGAGGAATGGGATGAGGCTGCCAGTATAGGAGCTGATACTACAATGTTGGATACAGGGCGGCCAGGGACTCCGAGAGGGAAGGAGGTGGGGAACTTATTGTGGATGTGCAAGGTGATGGATAATCTCGCAGCAGAGGCTTTGGGGGAAGTGGACCTGAGGGCGATGCCGGAGGAGTATTGGGAAAGGATTCTGCACAGTGATGGGATAGTGGGGGCGCTGAAAGTAGAGATTCTGGCAATTTTCCTGGAGGAGGAGGGATATGAGGTTGACGAGGTGAGGAAGGCAGAGATGGAGGTGGTCGCTGGTGAGCAGGCGACCTACTGTTGGGCAGAGCATCATGGTCTGCGGCTCTGGCGGGAGGTATGTATGGAGTTTTGGGAGGACTTTGAAGAGCATGAAGATGGGGCTATGGTAGAACTTCTGGGAGAGTTGGCAGCACAGGAGGCTGGGGAGAGGGAACTAGCTGCAGAATGTGACTTGGACTTAGTGCAGGAGGAACGGAATGCAGACTTGTAGAGGTTGGGTCCACATTATATCTTTATTCATTATGAACAGTACAACCAACATTTTCTCCTTGAATGTGAATGGGTTACAGGGCTCGGGGTGGCGCAAGAACATTTTTACTTGGCTCAAGGGATTGGAGGCCGATCTCTTTTTACTACAGGATGTTTGGTGTGAAGATGAGGATGATCGGGTAGAGTGGACTAGGGAATGGAGTGGGGCTACTGCTTGGTTTGGAAAGGTTGCAATTCTGGTGAGGAAGGGCAGGGGTGACTTAGGGGGAATAAGGAGCTGGGGCAATCGCTTGGTCTGGGGAGATTGGCATTGGCCAGGGTGGGAATCGGTGAAGGTGGGCTCTTGTTACTGCCCTGTGGTTAGGGGTGAGAGGATTGCTTGGATTAGGGGGCTGCTGGAGGAGGGTATTCTCTTGGAGGAAGGGGTTGATGTTCTCGGTGGGGACTTTAATATGGTTCGAGATCAGCGTCTGGATAGAACTGATGGAGGGAGGAGTGCTGGGGGTAGAAGTGGAGGTCTGGATACATGGGAGGAGGTAGAGACATTGAGCTCCTTAGGGGATATAGGCAGAATGAGGTGGGGTGATGCCAGGGTCTACATACATTGGATAAATGGCTTGGGCACCAGGATTGACTGGATTTTGATGGTGGAGTGCTGGGGTTCAGATGTTTGGAAGGCATTGGAAGTGGAGTGGTGCCCATGGTCTGATCACTGGAACCTGTTGGGGCAGGGGCAGTTTGGGGGGAGTGGAGATGGACCTGGACATTGGCGCCTTAACTCCTCCCTGCTGGCCGAGAAGGGGTTGTGGGAATTGTGGGTGGAGGACATTCAGGCAAAAGTTTTTAACTGGAGGTGTGAGGGTTTGCCTGTGGCTGTCTGCTGGATGGGATTGAAAGAGGCTGTGAGGGTTTATTGGGGAGGGGCTGGTAGAGAAGCCGGTAGGCAGAGGAGGAGGCGCACGAGGTATGCTTCCAGCAGACTGAGGAGACTACAAATGGATTGGGTGGATTTGCTCACTGTTGATGGGGTGGAGGACTGGAGGATAGAGAGGGCGAAGTTGGAGATAGGGGAACTACAACAGGTGTTGAGGGAAGAGGAGGAGACCCACATGCAGGGCATGGCTGCTAGGTTAAGATGGCAGGGGCTTGAGGAGGGTGAGTGGCCTACTAGGTACTTATCAAGAATTCTCAAAGCACGGAGAGTGCGACATCAGTGGGATGGAGTCCTGAATGCTGATGGGGAAATGGTACATGGCACGCAACAAATCTTAGGGGTTTTGAAGGAAAGATGGCAGGGCTTGTGGAGTGAGGGAGAAGGGGGTGCTGATGAGGTAGAGATTGCGGAAACACTAGAAGAGTGGGGGCTGCCACAAGTAGCTGGACTGGGTGACTTGATCTTACCGGTGCAGGGAGAGGAGATATAGAGTGTCCTGGCAGCTACTAAACTTGGGATGGTACCAGGGGAGGATGGATTGCCATGGGACTTCTGGAAGAAGATGGTGAACGTCCCCGGAGTTTTGGGCAAGATAGCTGCTCTCTGTGACCATATCCTGCAGAGTGGTGAGTGGGTTGGAGAGCAGGATCTCGGACTGGTGGCCTTATTGTACAAAGACAAGGGGAGGAGAGAAGACTGGAAGAACTGGAGGCTGATCATGCTTCTGGATATAGACAGGAAGATGGTGACTAAGGTTATTGTCACAAGGCTGCAGAAAGTTGCCCAACAGGTGCTGGGGGAGGAGCAGCAGGGCTTTGTTGGGGGAAGACTTATAAGAGATGGGACTGCATGGGTTCATGGTATATATCATTGAAGGGGCCCGGGCCTGTGGACTGGATGGAAGGTTGGTCTTTTTGGACCAGGAGAAGGCTTACGACCATATATGGTGGGTGTGGCTGGGCAAGGTATTGGACCGAATTGGGGTTCCCCCGAGATTTAGGGCCTCTATGTTGAGTCTGCTGGAAGGCAGTCGGGCGGCTCTGATGTGTAATGGTCACCATGGGAGGGCATTTTCTTTGGGACGAGGAGTTCCTCAGGGGGACCCTCTGTCCCCTATTCTCTATGCCCTTTCGCTGGAGCCGTTGATGGATAGGATTCACCAGAAGGTGGCAGGGCTCTCTATTTATGGTATAGTGTGGAAGGTGGGGGCCTTTGCTGATGATATAGTGGTTGGACTTGGGTCGGTAGCAGATGTAGGGGCACTTCAGGAGACTGTAGAATGGTATGAGGCTCACTCAGGGGCGAAGCTCAACTGGCACAAGTATGAGACGATGGTGCTAGGGAATGGGCTAGTGGGTGGGGATGTCATTGGAACAATTGTCCCTACCAGTGAGGTGGTGCAGTATCTGAGCATCTTCCTCTCTGTATATGGTTCTGTCTTATCACAAGTGTGGTGGGAGAGTAGGGTGAACATTTGGGGGGAGGCCCTTCGAAGCTGGGGAGGCTGCCATATCTCTCTAGTGGGGCGGGTGTCAATCCTGAATGTATATTGGTTCCCCAAACTGTGGTATGTGGCGTATCACCTTGACTTCCCAGCATGGGTGGTGAAGAAGCTGATGAAGGTGGCTAGGGATTGGATTTGGGTGGGGAGGAGGTCTCAGGTCAGTTGGAATACTCTTGCGAGACCGGTAGTCAGGGGTGGTCTTGGCCTGGTGGATTTCCCTAAGAGGCTGCATTGCTTGTGAGCCTGGTGGTTGAGAAGAGCTGTGGAGCTGCAGGGTGGAGGTTGGGTGCCTCTGCTGCAGAAGGTATGGAAGATGCGAATATCCCCTTGAGGGTCCTCGGGAGATCTGCTCTCTTTAGTGGGGCTGAATGGAATTAAGAGGCTGCAGTTCAAGGGCTTTTGGTGGGGCATGGCTGATGGGGCACACCGAATTGGCCTGCACTGGCAAGGCGATGAGGGGAGGCAGTGTGGGGGCCTAGTATGTGGCATTGGGATTGACTGCTTCTGGGGGGTACTCCACTTGATACGTTCGATATTGGGGGGGAGTCGAGTGTCAGCAGGGACTGGGCCAGGATCTTTGGCCTAGTGGATGGCAGGCAACAGGGATTGGCGAAGAGTGGGACTGGGCCAGAATCTGGTCTTGGAGAGCAGAGGTACAGAGGTGGCTTCCTCCCAAGTTCTGGGTGGTATGGTAGAGAATGCTGCAGAGGAATGTCATGCTGAATTTCCACACTGGGCATTTGGTAGATGGTGGACAATTCGACTGTGAGGAGTGTTACGATATTGGGCGAGCTGGGAGTTATGTACAGATGCCAGAACATTGGCTGGGGGAGTGTGAGGTTTTGGGGGAATTTTGGACTGCAATAGGAGATAGAATGGGTGTGGGGCATAGGCTGGTGGGGGAGGGGGGTCGCTGGGAGGACTTGAGATCTCGGCTTATGGGTGGGGTGGGTAATAGTTGGCTTACAGTAGGATGGGTATTAGTAGTATGGGTGGGCTTGGTGGGCCATTGACTTTTTGTATTTGAGGAGGGGCAGCAGTTGGGGCTGCGAGAGAAGATGTTGAGGGGAGAGGGGCTATTGGGGGATCTGTTGACTGGGTGGTGGGTGGGTTGGGGTCCTCAGGGGGGATGACGTCATAGTTTGGTGGTAAGGATCTGTGAGCAGAGTAGTGGGAGGGTGGCGATAGTGTTTGACAAGGTGGTTTTTCATCGGGAAGGGGTAGGGGGAGGGAGCCCCCCTAGGGGGATTGGATAAGGGGTGGGCTCATTGTATTTATATGGGATAGATGGGAATTAATAAAGGAATGGAGTCCAAGTGACTATAAAAAAAAAAAAAAAAAAAAAAAAAAAAAAGCGAATTGGCCAGGATCTTTGGCCAAGTAGTTGGCAGGTGGTGAGGATTGGTGAGGAGTGGGACTGGGCAGGGATCTGGTCTTGGAGTACAGAGGTGCAGCGGTAGCTTTCTCCCAAGTTCTGGGTAGTGTGGTGGCAAATGCTGTGGAGGAATGTTATGTTGAACTTCCATGCTGGGCATCTGGTGGATGGTGGTCAGCTGGATTGTGAGGAGTGTTATAATATTGGGCAAGCTGGGGGATTTGTACAAATGCCGGAACATTGGCTGGGGGAATGTGAGGTGCTGGGGGACTTTTGGATAGCTATAGGGGACCAGCTTGGGGTTGAAAGGAGACCAGATAGAGAGAGAGGTCGCTGGGAAGATTTGGAATCTAGACTTGTGGGAGGTGTTGGCAATAGGTGGCTTACTGTAGGGTGGATTGTGGTGGTGTGGGTGGGGTTGTCTGGACATTGGCTCTTTGTTTTTGAGGAGGGACAACAGATAGGAATATGGGAGAAGTTGTTGAGATAGGAGGAGTTGGTGGTGGATCTACTGATGGGGTGGTGGGTTGGATGGGGACCACAAGGTGGGTGCTGTTGCTGTCTGGTGGAAGGGATCTGTAAACAGAGTGGTGGATGGGTGGAGATGGTGTTTGATAAAGTGGTATTGCTTCAAGAAGTGGTAGGGGGGGGTGGTAGGGG